>OU744734.1:61270906-61535719 GCA_916613615.1 Steromphala cineraria | reverse complement strand
CATACATTCTTGGTTTAACCTTATTGCCGATTTTTATCTTGCGAACAGCTTCTTACTTGTTCATAGTGTACTTTTGCTGGGCAAGATTTCTATCTGTGAAGTGAGTGAGTTGGTATTGCAACTTCAATCAGACTCTCTACGAGTAGCCGTCCCTGAACGGATGGTCGTAGTTCTCATCATCAGGTCGGCAGTCTCTGTCAGGTGGCGAGTCGCCAGTGTTCGGTTTCCAAAAGCTTTCTGCGATCAAAGGGATATTGATGTTTCCTCCCGTTGCGTTTCCGGTATCAGAGTCTGCTGAAGTTCTACCAGACATGATTGATGAAGATAACCCAGCAGTTTGTGGCCTTCTATGCAGCTGAGGAAGGGATGTGATTAAATCCTCGTTTAATTCACAATAGTTCGGATAAAAGTAACTAACTGGTCTTTCCGAACTACCACCTGAAGCTGGTAAAGCTGCAGCTTCGTCCAGCAGTCCTTCCGATTGTTGAAGAGCCTCAGGTGAAGCAGCTGCCCCTTGTTGTTCTGAGTCTCTATCATCATGTTGCTCTAATAGAACTTGGTTTCCACCACTCGGGGCAGGCTCAACATAGCTGGTTGGTGTGCGTCCGCGAATTGTACAGACTAAGGGAGAAGCATTGCCGCGTTCTTCAACAGGATGAGAAGGGACCGGGACGAGTCGAAGTCCTGCAACATCCCTTTGGTTATCTCCAAATGTAGAGCGACGTCTTCCCCACCTGGCGCTGTAGTATATTCTACCATTCATCCTGTAAGATATGCGCATGATTAAGTGAAAACAAACTTTTAGTATATTTTTATAACATTTTGATACAGCGATAAGTAAATTATATATTAACCAATGACAAGAAATGAATATATTCATTTGTATTCCTTGTATAAATCATACGCACCGTTTTAGTCTATATAAAACATACACGATGAAAGCAGCCCCAATGATGAATAGCGTGACACCTCCAGCAACCCAAAAGAAGTTGACATCCTTTGTCTCTTCTGTGTAAAATAGCATGGAAAGATTATATCAATGTATTTACAAAGTATTATGACATTTCAGATAAATTTCTCGAAATCTGATGGGTCAGTAGCCAATGCATACTGAGGTGGTCGGATTTGGCAGGGTTCATCAGTCATATGACCCATAAGTCACGTGACCAGCCAAACAGGTCTTATGGATGACCTTGACCTACGGCTTATCGATATCATCATTTTATTATCAAATTTTTCAGTAACAAACATTAGTTAGTGGAATTCAAAGTGTGTTATTTCTTTATTTCATCTATTCAACTATTTCTTAGTGTCTCATGATAATCCTTTTATTGATCAACAACATAAATTCGTATTCTTTTGGTTTAAACTTTTTAACTCACTTACTCCGCCGAAGGAAATACAACTTCTACAATGGTCCTTCAGTCCTGTACACCCTTTTAAAACGTGAAACTGATATTACAAGTTTCTTAAGTAATAGATACAGGCGAAGTGATATGTGCACTAGTGCTCATATTGAAAATACGTCACCACTTATTTCCAACAATATGGGTAATAAAATTACAAGTTTCTTAAGTAATAAAATTTTCTATTACCCATATGGTTGGAAATAAGTGGTGACGTATTTTCAATATGAGCACTAGTGCACATATCACTTCACCTGTGACGTCATAACACAATTGTTCGTGACGTCACCGTAGCCGGCCGTCGCAAGGGAAGCGGCCCGTTTTTGGATATTTCTAAGATGGTAAAATAGAATAGAATCGGTAATAAAGAAATTATTACCCTCGGAAGTGTCTCATATGACTTTTACGAAACTCGTGCAATTTTGTGCTCTCTCTCGGGTAATACAAAAATTCACACTCGTTTCGTAAAAGTCATATGACACACTTCCTTGGGTAATAATCTCTATAAGTAACCATACTATAAACATTGTAGGTAATTGTGTATGCTACTTACCATTCTGACATTCCCCCGTGTCCTTGTGACAGTCTCCTAAAACACACCCCTCACAAATCTTGCTGCATCTAGGTCCATAGAACCCAGTCTTACAGGCTGTGCATTTGCCATCCAGGTCACAGGATCCACCATCACACTCTGGTGGACATGTGGATTTGATACAAGTTCCATTCTGGTCACACGATCCACCATTACAATGTTGTGGACAGATGAACTCACACTTGTCCCCATAGTAGCTCTTAACACAGCCCTTGATACAATGTCCCTCTCTATCACAGCCTGCACACCCTGCACTGCAATCAGACTGACAGTTCGGACCATACCGACGTTCTTTACACTCGACACATTCTCCTGACAACTTGTCACACCCAGAGACACAGTCAGATGAACACTTAGATTCACATGTCTCACCAAATGATCCAGGTTTACATCCATTAAAGCAGCTTCCGTTCCTGTAGCAGCCCTCAGCACATCCGTCATGGCATATAAACTGACATTCTGGTCCAAACCAACCCTGTACACAGTCTGTGCAGATGCCCGACTCTTGGTCGCAGAAGCAGTTATCTTCACACTGACTGTCACAGGAGTACCCAAACCGACCTGGCTTACATCCCTCTATACACTCTTCATCGCCAGTTGATGCACATCTATTGTGGCGACAGCCTTGCAGTGACTTGCACTCTTTCCCTGAACATGAGAGAGATCTTTATACAAAATTTCCATATGCATGTTTTGTTATGTGCTAAGCGAAAATCTTATTTCAGATGTTACTATATGGAATAACTGAGGAAAGTGTAATGGATTTGACCATGGCTCTCAATAATGCCAAAAAAGCCTCGAAACATGAAAAAAAAATTCCAGACAAGGGGGTTTCGAAAAATACAAATACATGGCTATTCCATAACATTACATTATCAACATTAAATGTTTTTAGATTTCTATTCTTTTTTTTAATATTTGACAACTAATCTATGATTACATTTATCCTTTTTTTTCGAAAGGTTGGGTTTTCAAAACTGGGAATGTTAGAAAGGTTTCATGTAAAGTTTTGAAATGTACAAATCAAAATATATTTTGTTATATGTGTAGCATATGTGAAATTCTGGTGAATTATTAGACATGAATGGCAACAATAATACCTCTTGTTAAAAACATGAAAATGATCGTAAATCATAGGTTAGCAATAACATAATTAAATAATTTCAGTTACAGCTCAGAGCGTTCAATATTTAAACACGCAAATGTTTCTCTCTTTTTTGCATGAACATTCAAATTTGGATTTATCATAATCAAAACGCTTTCCATTTCTTCTTAATTCTTAGATTCAACACTGATTTCTAATCAGATTGGACGATATCGATATCGTTCAGTTGAGAATGGGGAAACTAGATTGGTGTAATATGTGCTTACTATTTAGCTAGTTCTATATTAATTCACTGAACTGAAACATCTAAAACCTGTTTTTCAGTAACTCACTGTGTATTTAGATGTTGGTTACTTCTTAAAGTTATTTACCTGTATCTGCTTCGCATCTTGAGTTTCTGTACATATATCCAAGTTCACATGCACAATGTCCATTATGTTGTTGACAAATGTTTTTCCGACAGTTGGGGTCGCACGTCTTCTTACAGTTGTACCCATAGTAACCAGCCAAGCAGCCCTCCGTACATTCCCCAGTAGTCTGACTGCAGGGACAGTTGCAGTTGTCAGGACATTCATCTCCACAGTTCTTTAACCTGGAGTCAGAGTTGTACTTCCTCTCCCCTGTAGCAAACAAAAACATTTCTTTTATTAACCTGGTTATTGGTCAAGACATATTGGATGAAGAACTGACAAAGAAACTAATGAATCACAAACCAAAGACTAGGGCAGCCAGACACAGCAGTGTAACCTGTGACAGAATCATGGCGAAAGTGAGAGGAGAGCGTGATATGAAACTGTATTGCAGTTTGGTTTCACTTTTCACTTCCTAATTGACTCATTAGTGTATCTGTTTTCAAACGTGATGAATGCTTTGATTTTAGCATTCACATATTTTTACCTCAATTTGCCCAATTATTCAAGTTAATTTTCATCTCTTTTAAATATAACTGTTTTACAAGTGTTTATGACAAAATTATCGAGCCCCTAAGGTGACATTCTGTAACTAGTTGTTTTTGTCCCAGAACGCGTTCCCGAAATGTATTGACTTAAATGAATGCGTTCATCATTCTTTTTCAGTGATAGGTGATAATGTTATGGTTATATCTAAAAACAGGAATAAGATAAATCGAACACCGATTTACTGAAAATGGTAGCTTTAAAACACCCTTTAAAAAGAAACTGAAAAGGAGGAAATTGTGCAAAAAATGGATATTGGTTTTGCTTTTTATTAAAACTCGAAATGTAGTAAAACGAATACGTATATTCACTAAATGGTAGCTTTAACAATCAACAATGATAACAAAAACGAAAAAAGATAAAGTTTTGAAATTAATTGAGATCTGAAATTGAAAAGATATGCAATCTTCTCAATTTACCAAATAAGCTTTTATAAACAATTCAGGAGGTTAAAAGTGTAATTTGTACGTGTATTTTCAATTATAAAAGTAATCATTTGACCTGAAAAGACCGACAGGGTTATGACCGGGAGTCCTGCTTCCGTTGTCCGTCCGTCGATAAACATTTTGCTATTTTGACGTTTTCTCGAAACGAATGAAGCAAGAAAAAATAATCCATGGTTGAAGGGGATTCTGTTCTGGTGACTTTGTGTCCATAAAGAGGAGGCATCGCCTAAATATTATTTGTTTTCTCGATGAAAGAAAAACAAGAAAGCTCAAATTCATTGTATTTGTTTAGCTAACAGACATTATTATTTTCAGATACAATATCATGCGGCCTCTTACACGAACTCATTTGACCACGCCCTTAAAAGGTGTTTTGTAAAAGCAAATGGCATGGACAATATGAAGTTCTGTTTTCACGTCTTGAGTAATTAGGATTGTAATTAATCAATTTTGAGGACCACATTGGACAAGCCCTTTAGGAACATATTTTTCTCCAGAGGTTAAAACAAACGCTGAGATCCTGTGTATAGACGACTTGACATAAAAGGGTTAATATAATTCACTAGCAGCCCCGTAAGGTCTGTTGCCGGCGCCGCTGAAGCACTCGTATTACTGGCCTTAACGTTTTTCCACTAAGATTGTACTACTTATACCTTGGTGTAACTATTTTAAGATGTTCACATTCAAGGTCAAAGGTCGAGGTCACGAGTTATGAAATCAATAAAACACGATAACTTGAAAAGTTTAGTGTTTTGAAGCTCTAACTTAGTATATATCATCTTTGGAAAAGTAAATAAACAAATAAATTATGGCTTCAGCTATAATCCATCAACGGTCAGGAAGGACGCGACTTAAGCATGGTTTAACAAAAATACTTTATTTATTACTATTAACACATTTAATCATTACATTATTGTTATACTCAATGAAAAGTGGCCATTGATTGTGTGACCCTGAACTAAGTCAAGATCACGAGAAAATGCCTAATTTGTTGAGGCCTGTAGAAACTACTTCCACATTTGAAAAAACAACGGCGTACTATTTAACGGAGATGGAGAAAGTCTGGCTTGGAAGTACACCGACAAATGTTAAAGAAAGCTAGAAATCGGGTCACTATTGCAGTGATGAAGACGAAATCGGCCTATTGCCTCCCATCTTTACAATCGGTTAAATCCAGTAGAGAGATGCACCAGTTTATGAATTGTTTGGTTGGCAAATGCAAAAATTCTGCTCTGCCACTTACATCACATCATGATGAACTTGCTGACAATTTCAACAATTTCTTTATTGATGAAATCTCCAAAATCAGAAGTGAACTTGACTCGGTTGAGATGTGTGATGGTGCTCAGTCAGTACCACCTACGTTGGATGGATCTCAATACATCAGCACATTTGCACCTTTCACAGAGGAGGGGGTACTCAAACTCATGGAATCAGCAAAACCGACTTTCTGCAAGTTGGATCCGGCACCAACACGATTCGTCTTGGAATTTCGTGACGCTTTGCTGCCAGCATTTCTTCTGGTCATGTACCACAATGCCTCAAAGATGCCGTAGTGAAACCACACCTAAAGAATACTGGGCTAGACTCTGAGGTACTATCGAACTTCAGTCTCAAATCTGTCCTATATCTCAAAGTTGCTTGAAATGGCAATCAAAGTACGCCTTGTTGAGTACCTGGTAAACAATGAACTCTATGACCAACATCAGTCAGCATACCGGTCCTTTCATTCCACAGAGACTGCACTGTTGCATGTAATGGACAGACTTCTTGCTGCTGCAGATGCTGGAAATGTTACTGTGTTGACGCTGCTTGATCTATCAGCAGCGTTTGATACTATTGACCATGCTCAACTGATATATAGAGGATATCTGTCTTTTCTTGACTAATACCATGTTTATCTCATCGAGTGAGGTAGAAAGGTTATATTTTCACGAGATGAGATAAACATGGTATTTGTCAAGAATTGACGGATATTCTATTTATTATATGATTTTACCATTGTAATTACGTCCGAAAAGTGTCATTTTCACGCCGAGCGGCCGCTAGGAACAGCCCGTCACCACAGTAACACTGTGACGTCATAAGCCAATTCGCCGCGTGAGACCATTGTTTTATGACGTCAAATTATATCAGTCACCGTTCGCAGTGAAAATATAAGTTATTTTCACTGTAGCTTGATAGACAGTTTATTTCACTGATAAATCCCAGTATTTCACTGCTCGCCATATAATAAAATGCCTTAAAAATCAATTTGGACTTCGAGATGCAGTTCTCAGTTGGTTTATCACCTACCTCAAGGATAGAAAACAGTCAGTTGTTATACAAAATGCAAAATCTGATACACACCATCTTATTTATGGAGTGCCGCAAGGGTCGGTGCTTGGCCAATACTATTCACACTCTATATAAAAACCTAGGGAAGGTCATCCAATACCACGCTGTTGGCTATGAATCCTATGCAGATGACACTCACCCATTGGATTCAGCGACTATGGAATCTTGCATTGCTGATTCTAAGTCTTGAATGACACACAGGAAGCTAAGATTAACCTGATGAATAGAAAAAGAGAGTTCAACGCCACCCATCGATGATACGAGCTATTTATAGAAACACGTCATTGTAGACAATAACCAGGCTAGACTCGTTAGGCGTTCTGTGAATCAATATGAGACAGCTTTTTTGAATGGGTTATAGTCAAACAAGAAGATGTATGGTCTTATCAATAAAATGTGGGGGAACAGGTAACAAATGTTGAATTGAATATATATATAGGCTCATTATGAACACTGACCAAGTTATTCAATCAAGTAAGCTCAGTGACCTAGTCACTCGAGCAAACATGGGGCTGTTGTGTTTACATTCTCAGTGACCTGTGAGCTCTCTCAATATAAAGCTAGCTCGGGTGGATAAACATATCATTTGTAGCCTAACCATGCCCGCCGAAGGATGGAAAGAGTATTTGTCCAGCATTTACTATAATCCAAAACATCCAGCCTCCTTTTCAGGTCCATCGAAACTGTATCATATAGTGAAAAGGGAAGGGAAATTTGATATTGGCTAAGGTCAAATCAAGAAATGGTTTGCATCTCAAGATGCTTATACATTACAACTAGCCCAGGAATGTAACTATATGTTTAAGGGTGGGATACCAGGTTTTTATAAGCATGAGACTAAGAGCAACTAGAATTATTTGTGTATGATAACAACTGTCTAAATAATTACAAACCTCTCGTTTTGTAAATATCTTAGTGAAACTTTGTTCAACCAAGGGTAACACCATTGAGCATTGAGCATAGTCTGTGTACACAGTCGGCTGTCCCCAGCTATACTCGACCTTGTTGACGCTCATCTTCCCACAGGTGGGAGAGCTATTTTTACCATAGGGTTTCTCTCTCATAGCCATGGATCATTGCTACATCGCTGAGCAGGGTTATGTATCAATGCTATGTCGCGTGCTAAGCTCATGTCCACGCTTGCTTTCAATTGACCTATTCACTCACTCCTTGTGAGAGTGCGATCTCGATTACGTGATTATAAATAAAAAAAAGTTAGAAAATATAAACTGTCATATAAAAGAAAATGTGTTTATTCACACAATTAACTCTCAACCAGATTACACTGATTAAAAAACAACACTGAAGTTACCTGCCATCCCGGCACCCCCCTGCACCACGTGACCAAATCATCATTCGGACTTCCTGGAGAGAATGGGCGCTGGACCGACCCGACTCACAGGCGGGGAGGAAGGGTGGGAAATAACGACTGAGAGTCGTTGACGGTAAGTACAAATAATTACGTTTACTCAAAAACGTACTATTGTTTAACGTACTCTACCGTCTCCGACTCACAATAGCCCAGAATACCATAGAGATGGAGGGCCGCGAAGTCAAAAGGGGTAGAGGACCCTACGAGCGCAGGTATGTTAAAGACCCTTCGCCGCTCGTCGGACCCCTAGTTCTTGCACACAAAGTCCGGTGCGCGACCCAGCGTGGCATACCCTCCTTCCCCCGCGTCAAAACGGAGCAGGTCCGCCTGAAGGGCATGTAGTTCAGATATCCTAGCAGCGGAGGCCATCGCCACCAGGAAGGCGGTTTAAACGGTCAGTCGGAGGACGATAGTGTCGGATAGCGGCTCGTAGAAATCAGAGCGCATATGCTTGAGGACAACTGCCAGGTCCAACTCCGGGGGTCTGGGCTTGACTCGACCGTCCACCTGCTGATACTTCCTGATCACCTCCTTAAGCACAGAGATGTCAGCGGCGGGGTCCCGCTTGCGCAGGTGGGACAGACATAACGGCCGACAGGTGAGTATTGATAGAGGAGGCCTTCAGCCCCCTCCCCTCTCGAAGGTATACGAGATACTCGGCCACCTGAGGAATGGTTACCCTCTGAACATCCAGTCCCCTGTCCTCACAGAAGGTGACGAAAGACCCCCACTGTACGTCGTACAGCTTGCAAGTCAAGGCCCGCTGGGCGGAGGATACGACAGCTACTACCCTTTGGGAGTAGCCAGCCTGTTTCAGTCCCCTTTGGAGACAAGCCAAGCGTGAAGATGAAGAGCCTGTGGGTTCTCGTGCACCCGTCCGCTTGGCTTGCTCACTAGTAGATTCCACCTGAGAGGCATCTGGACTGGTTCCTGCCGAAACATTCCCCGAAGGGGCACGAACCACAGTCTCGCCGGCCAGAGGGGGTAGCAGTAGCCTGAGCCTTTGGGTTGCCTGTAGCTTGGCCACTACTTGAGTGAGGATGGCCAGAGAGGGAAAAGCGTAGGCGTCCATCCCCTCCCATTCTAATGAGAGCGTGTCTAAGGCCCACGCTCCCGGTTCGGGAACGGGTGACACATAAGTGGGCAACTGGTAATTCAGCCGTGTCTATGTCGGGCCTCCCGAAGTGTTGACACAACTGATGAAACTCTCGGGGGAGGAGCATCCACTCCGTTGACGGGGGGCTGTCTGGCCTCGACAGAGCGTCCGCCAGCACGTTCTTTACCCCCTGAATGTGCACAGCCCTCACTGTCATGTCTCGACTGTCCGTCAGACAAAAGAACTTCATCCCCAGCTGGAGAATGGTGTCTGCCCTGGTTGAACCTTATTTGTTGATTGCCCAGGCGCTGTCGAGCTGTCCGTGTGTACCAGTAACACCTGTCCCGACAGCTGGCTGGACCAATGGCAGACAGCTAGTCTGATTGCGTCCACCTCCAAAACATTGATGTGTCGCTCGCACTGCTCGGGGGACCAGACGCCCGACGTCTGACTCGCCCCCAGGTGGGCTCCCAAGCCCAGCATGGACGCATCCACGAAGAGGTGGGCGGTCGCAGGCGGCGGACGAAGCGGGACGCCTCTGAACACATTCGCTTCCTCCCTCCACTAACCTAGGTGAGGAACGAGGGAAGGAGGGATTGGGAAGACATGTCGACACACGTTCTCCCTGATGTGACTGTTCAGGAATATCTGGAGCGGTCTCAGCTGTAGACGACCTCTCTCCGTGAGATCCAGGGCGGACTTGAGCTGGCCCATGATCCGTTGCCACAGGTAAAGGGTGAGAGCTCCGCTGAGCCACCGCCCCAACACAATGTCTATCCTCTCCATCCGTTCTCGGGGAACGAACGCTCTGTACCGAACCGTGTCCAGAATAGCGCCCAGGAAGGTGAGCGACTTGGTTGGTTGAAAATCCGACTTGGACAGATTTATCAGCCAACCCAGCCTCCGGAACAGAGCTATCATGAAGTCTCGTTGTTCCTCGAGGACAGACGGGGAGCGATGGTGACCGAACCCATCGTCCAGGTACATCCCGAACTGAACGTTGTGTACGTGAAGGAAGTGCACGATGGGCTGGGTCACCCTGGTGAAGAGCCACGGAGCCGACCATATCCCGAACGGTAGAACGGCCCACTGGAAGTGGTGACCCGCCAGGATAAAGCGCAGGTACTTGCGATGGTCCACAAAGATTTGGATGTGCAAGTACGCGTTCTGCAGGTCGAGGGATATCATCGAGTCTAAGGGCTCCAGTAACCGCATGACTGACGGCACATTCAAGAGCCGAACATACGGCGGCTGTACGAGGTAGGACTGGTTGAACTCGGACATATCGTGGATCAACCTCCACTTCCCCGGGTCCTTCTTGGGTCGTACAAATAAGGTGGAGTAGAACCCCGGAGTGAGATCCCGGAGTGGAAGTTTCTCCACCGCCCCCTTGGAGATAAGAATCTCCACCTGTTCCATCGTGAGAGTGAGCCTTTCCGCCTCCAGCGGTCGCTCCGATGGGCTACAGGTGAGAGGGGGTGATGAGGAGACAGGCTCCTTCCTCCATTCCTCTCTGGCGAACGCGGTCATAGCCCTACACGCGTAAGCGACCCAGTTCACTGTCCCCAGTATCGACTGCGCCTCCTTGTCTAGGTGCACTAGGTGCCCGTCGGCCACCCAGTGAGGCACGGAGGGGACAGCGACCTGCCGAATGTCATCATCCAGCGTCAGAGGGGTAAGTGGGATGGGCGGCTCAGCTAAGAGTGAGCCTGTCCGCCTCCAGCGGTTGCTCCGATGGGCTACAGGTGAGAGGGGTGATGAGGAGACGGGGATGTGGAAGCCCCTTTCCAGGATCCGACACACAAAGGGGTCTAAGTCCAGCTGTCGCCACTTTGCCACGAACTGCGACAGACGTCCGCCGACTGGGCCATCCCATGGAGAAATCGTAGGCGGGGAAGCTTGGGTCCCCGTCGAACTCGCCTGCGTCCTCAGAGATGATCAGCTGTTGTGACGGAGAGGTAACGGTGGCGGATGCAGACGGACCCCGCGACCATCTCTTGACATAAGGGGAGTCCCTCTCCTCCGAATGGCCTGGGCATAAGCCTTAAAGTCCCCCATCGAGAGGTACTCACACTCCTGAAAACTGTCCTCCTCGGAACAGGTTGTACGACACAGCCTACAAAGCGAATGAGGGTCGTAGGCCCCCGATTTCCTATGTCCGCACCGGCCGCAGAAGGCCGGGTACGGCCCCGTCGAAGCCATGGTGACAGGAGACCCTATCGAAGGCTCACCCGACCTGCGCCTGATTGAGAGGAGGGAAGCCCGTAGGAACCGAGAGTGCGATACTCCCACTCACTCAGACTCCCTAGCAACGGCAGGGAGTCGAGCGAACCGCCCGAGTAGATGAACGAACCTGTCGGAGTGAAACGGAAAGACGGAGCATCGGAGCGTCGGAGCGTTGGAGCTAACCAACCGTCGGAAGGTCGGAACGAACGAACCATCGGAGCGTCCCACCCTACGACAGTCCAAGCCGTCAGCTCAGCCGAGCGAGACAACAGCCGAGCGCTGCCAGTCACGTGATCCCCGTGAAGCACGTGCAGCAGGCTCCAGACAAAAACAGGTCAGAAACCAGTCAACGTGGTAGAACAGAAACTTGACAGTTTCCAAACTCACACCCAACCCTCAGTGTCCTCAGACTACCGAGGAGGTAAACAATATACAAAGGCACAATCTGAAGTCGGATAAAAGAGAGAACATTTAATGAAAACGCAAGGGAATCCAGGAGCTCAGAAAACACGACCGTCCTCGGAGCGACAGTAAGTTTGAATGATGATTGGGTCACGTGAGGGAGGGGGTGCCGGGAAGGCAGGTAACTCCAGTGTTGTTTTTTAATCAGTGTAATCTGGTCGAGAGTTAATTGACAGGCAACTAAGGACTATTGTGAGTCGGAGACGGTAGAGTACGTTAAATAATAAGTTGTTGTGGATATCGTCCAATTCGTTCGCGTAAACTAGTTCATAGAGGAGGTAACGCGTGTATGTGGAGTACACGACACAATCAATAAATAAAGTTCTCCTTAGATTAAGCATGTCGCCAATTCAGGAATACGTTCTCTAGACTCTACAGAAAGGGCTTAAAAAGAATGTTAAACATCCATGAATACAATAAACAAATGAATTCTTCGTTATTGACAGGATGTTTTTGTTACATTCCGAGTCAATCAATGCATGAGTTTTAGATTGTCTTATCTAATCGGTTTTTCATACACCTTTCATGCCGAATACAATCAGGACAATGCTGGTTCATGTTTTCTAAATGAAAATCGAAATAACGAAATAGTCATTCAAACTTAGTATTTTTCTATTTCAAATAAGCAACGGACAGACAGACAGATATTTTATTTCAGACTCACCTCACATAAAATACATGAGAAAAATTGGTTGTAAAAATAACAAAAAAGTGAGCCACCCTTTAAGGGTTATGAGAGACTATCATCAAAAAGTAAATAAGAAGTATATATGCATTATAAGATATGATAAATATGATTTAAAATAATCATACAATCATAGAATAATCATGTTACACATGTAATTTATCTATATAATATATCCTTTCTTCTTTGTAATATAAGGAAGCAGGTTTTGACCGTAAAATACACGTTGTGCTTTAACAAGTATAATAAATTTGTCCTTGTCACACAGATCTAAGAGGTTGGGATAGCTAAAACAGACATTTGTATACAAACTCTCACACAAATCCTCATACACGGGGCAATGTAAAATAACATGTCTTTCGTCCTCAACACTATCACTACAGTTAAACATACTCTTTCATTTACATTCTTATTTGTATATCTGCCGGTTTCCAAATGCAGAGGAGCAGTACCTGATTTGAATTTGGAAAAGGCAGAGCGGTATGAACGGGGCATATTCATACTCACATAACTTTCACAGCAATACACATCCTTAAACATTCGGTACGTTCGTAGTTTATTTCCTCCCGTGCTACCGCTTGGTTTACATAATAACTCATACCACTTACTAACATACTTCTGCATGCATTTTTATTCCACACGCTCCCATACACGTTTAGAACTACTTTCAGTTTCGACATTTTTGTCTCATTCTCTCAACTTTGCACTCACTCGATAGCTCCAATTTTTCACCCGTCCATTCGAACAATTTTCAGACCACATAAAAACACACTTGTTTAATCTAAAAGGCATTTTTCTAAAATGACAATAGTGTCTAAAAATACACACCCATTGTCTGACAATTGGAGGAATCCATCCCATGTCTCCATTCACAGCAACGTTTGCAGCATATTTACCCTACCCAAGAAAAGATCTCAAAGCACGATGGTGGACAGCATTTACAGCAGATACCTCCCGATGACCCCAGATAGATGCCCCATAACTTAAAACTGACCACACCATCGTATCATACACTTTTGAATAAGTAGTGGAATTCATTCTTCCAAGTACCTTATATTTACAAATGAGAAGGCCTAAAGCTCTATTAGCAGATTTAGCTGCTGCTTTAGCCATTTCATTATAGTCAAGGTGTTCAGTGAGCAAAAGCCCTAAATAATAGTATTTATCAACAATTTCTAAAATAGAATCACCAACCTTAAAAACAGTACATGTTCTTAGTGCATTATATGATCTAAAATGTACAATCTTAGATTTATCGTTATTAATACGTCTAAAATATTATACACAACCGAAATCACAATCAATAAATATCCGCAATTCCTAGAATAAATAATTTCCTCTCAAGGTTTTTTGAGTTGTTGGGAGCGGTGTTCGAAGTGTTGATGTTATATCTTCACGATTGGAGCGTTCGTGTTGTAAAGACGTATTTTAACAACTCAAACATCCGTATATATATTTCCTATTACTTGCAGATCTAACTTTTACAAGACGTCCGTTCCTCTCTATAAATAAAACACGACTTTTCAACTCGAACACTCCAAACATGAAGAAACCCGCTCTCAACCCATTATGAATCGTTTCTTGTTCATGCAGATCTAACTTTTAAAAGTTCATCTCTACAACTAATACACGACTCTTCACCACAAACGCTCAGAACATGAAGATATAAAGTCAACGATTCGAACCCCGCTCTCAGCAACTCAAACACCTTTATAAACCGTTCATATTACATGCTGATCTAACTTGTAAAAACGCCAATTTCAATTTCGAACTAAACACGTCTTTACAAAGCGAACGCTACTACTCAACACAACTCTTCAACGCGAAAGCTCAAAACATATAAGATATAAGATATAACATCACTAATTCGAACCCCGCTGTCAACAACTCATTCACCCTTATAAATCTATCCTTTGGTATGCAGATCTTAACTATTACAAGACGTTCATTCATCTATACAACTAAAACGCAACTCCTCAACACGAAAGCTCTAATATATGAAGATATATAACATCAACAATTCGAAACCCGCTCTCAACAACTCAAACACCCACAACTAAAACACGGCTTTTCAACACGAACGCTCAAAACACGAAGATGTAACATGAACAATAGGAACCCCGCTCTCAACAACTCAAACACTCTTATAAATCTTTCATATTACATGCAGATCTAACTTTTACAAGACGTCCGTTCATCTCTATATACAACTAAAATACGACTTTTCAAGACGAACGCTCAAAACACGAAGATATAAGATCGACAATTCGAAACCCGCTCTCAACAACTCAAACACCGTCATAAATCGTTCCTATGTACCTGCAGATCTAACTTTAAAAAACGCAAATTTCACTCTAGAACTAAAACACGTCTTTACAACCCGAACGCTACAACTAAAACACAACTCGTAAACGCGAACGCTACAAACATAAAGATAAAACATCAACAATTCGAACCCCGCTCTCAACAACTAAAACACCCTTTTTAATCTTTCCTATCACAAGCAGATCTAGCTTTTACAAGGCGTCCTTTCATCTCTACAACTAAAACACAACTCTTCAACGCAAACACCCAAAACATGAAGATATAACATCAACAATTCGAACCCCGCTGTCAACAACTCAATCACCCTTATAATTCTTCCCTTTTTTTATGCATATCTAACTTTTACAAAACGTCCGTCATCTGTACAACTAAAACACAACTCTTCAACACGAACGCTCCAAACATGAAGATATTATCAGATATTATAAAGATAAAATGAAAACTAGGATTGACGCGTCAATACTTAGGTCTTCAAGATTCCTGTTTGACCTTCACACAGTGTTTGACCTTCACATGACTTTTTGTCTAAGAGGTAAACAGTAGCTTTTACATTATCAAAAGGACCAAATTCCACTTGATATTAAACATTAAAGGCTTTACCGAAAATTCATCATGGCTGCAAACATGAATCATCTCAGGTTCTACAGTCTTGTTGCTGCCTGATGATAGATACAACATTTCCTAGTGTTTTATTGCTAATGAACTACAATTTTTCAATCATTCTTATATCAGAATCATTCAAAACAAAAGTAGGATTGACCACATTTAAATACTCCAAAATCAATGTTAATGTTTAATCTAATTTTAATGAGATTTATCAAAGATTGTATGTTCTCTTGGCTTTCATATGATATATAGAACAAATATGTATCACGTGTCGTAGGTTAACAAGGATTTTTCAAACATACCCACCAAAACCGCCGTTTTCAAAAATGCAAACTTTGACCCTTCCTCGTGACCGGAAATCACTGTTCGCGATCGATTTTATTCTTTTATCTTGAAGACCTTGCTTATGTCTAACTCTCATGCAAAAATCATTAAGTTCTATGGTCTGGTTTTTTAGTTATCTGCCCTTGAAGTTGGCGAGTTTTCGATTTTGGTCAACTTTGAAAGGTCACAGCACAAAAAGTATTAACGTTAGAACCATTAAACGACTTAACTTTTATGTACAATACTCCAGCTACATTGAGTATAAATTTCAGCTCTCTAGTGCAAGTATCTTCAGAGGAGAAGATTCTCAAAGGCGGGTGGGGTCGGAAAAGGTCGAAAATGCACTAAAAGCAAGATGGCGGACAAACCACGTGACCTACGAATTTGTCCTGATTCCTTTTTTTCAATCATTTGTTATTGCGCATCTTTTAAAAAAAAATAAGGTCTCTAAGTGCATTTTGAAAAAAAAATCAATGTTAAATTTTCGATTTTAGATTCGAACTGGACCTTTAATGAATGAACCGAATTTGCCCAAAAGCTTCGCATGTCTATTCCAGGGTAAACTCTACAGTCCCTGAAAGTTTCATGAAAATCGGCTCGTTCATACGTTCAGAAATGGAGGAACAAAAAAACGTCCAAATAATAATAATAATCCGGATAATAACAATAGGTCTTCCAGACGTAGTCTTGAAGACCTAATAACAAAAACCATAGCCCCTTCCGTTAACTTCATCTTCTTTTAATCAATGTATTAGATGTCATTCTTATGATGATTGTAAGAAATCAATTATTAATCTATTGATGTAAAATATTTAGCAATTGTTGTCATATTGGTCGGGACGACAAGATAACAATGAAAACAAATCTCACAATCTCTCAATCGCCTATATTACAAATATTGGATTGAGACAGGAACTCCAACTCCCTCACAATAGTTTAACTAATCCGGACCAGAAAGTTTAAGATAATATAGAGAAGAGAAAAGAGAGAAAAATTATTTTATTACAGTGTCACAAGCTGTACATACAAGAAGTAAAATCAATTTAGATAATCAATTAAAGACAGCTTCCGGCCAGTTGGCTTACGAGACACTAGTTTCCTAAAATATACACATTAAATTTTAAAATGATAACATCCTTGTTACCTTTCATAAAACCAAATATTACAAATATTGGATTGAGACAGGAAATCCAACTCCAACAATAGTTTAACTAATCCGGACCAGAAAGTTTAAAATAATATAGATAGGCTTCTGGACGCCCATGTCATCTGTCGGTTTGACGCTATCCGACAGTTACAATTATTTCATCTGAGGGGAAACACTTAATCCGTGGGCGATTGGCGCTCAGACAAACTTCAGTTTACACCGACACAACTCGAACAACTTTCCAACAACTCAATCAACGCTCCTGAACTAGTTGCCGATTTTGTTTGAAAGTTGGATACGAGTTTCATTTCAGGAACTTTCGTTCCAAGAAATGTTTGTTTGTATTTGTATTCTTTCATAATTTGAAGATAATTTAAGAATTAAATAAAATCGAGATGAATTTTTATCATCCAAAACTGTGTTCCACAGGAGATATCGCTTGTGGAAGATCAAACGATATCTCCTAGGAGATATTGCTTTGACAGTAGATTTTGAACAATGACTTGTAATCAGAAAATTCATGACATCACAAACGTTTTACATCATCAGTAATGACGTCACAATGCTATGACGCCATAAACACAACGACGTCACAATGCTTTGACGTCATTAACACGATGACGTCACAATGTTATGACATCACTGCTTTAGGAGTTTGAGGGCTATGCAGTGTTCAAAGATGTACATTTTCATGCAAAAGTGATGAAAAATGATTTTGGATGATAAATATTTGTTACTTTTATCAACTTGTGTTGATTATTTGATATCAGAAGACACTTGGGTGAGATTCTCTATTTACCATCACAACAATCGATGATAAATAACAGATCAATCTAAATGTGACAGGTAAACACAAGCCTCGTGGCAAGAATTATTTCAGGCAGTTCTAAACTAGTTCCGTCTCTTCAGTTCCGTCAATACTTGAAATTTAATCAACATTATTTTGTTGAAATTGAAAGCAACCATAAATAACCTTCTCGTGGGATTTTGGGTTTGGCCTCTTATAAGTTTGTGTTCGCAGTAAGAACAACTAATTCAATGTTTTCACATAACGTTTTCAAGGTACCGAGACACGTTGAGATGTCTTCGTTTTTATAGGCCCTCCTTTTGCATTCCCAACTATTTCAGAAATGTTAATTATTTTTTAAAACAAATATTATTTTCAAATACTTAATATCTTAAAAGTATCCTATCGCGGTTTTATATTTTATATTTATCTTATATGGGAAAACCATGATCTATGCAATGTGTTCAGCATTTCTCTCTTTCGTTTATCAAGATTCAATAAATGTTCATTTCAATTTTTCCCTTAGAATTAAATGCATTTAACCCTTTTTTTGTAATATATGTTAAATATTTTTGATCACCTATTAAATATAGAATATCATCTGTAAAAAACAAGTTTGTTATCTGGCTTGACCAGATATAGAACGTTGGTCTACATCGATTGTCATTCAGTGTTTGATGATGTTTTTTTTATGATAAACTCATTAAATTGTTAGCTGAGCTACGTTTTCATTTCAATAGTTGATGTTTTGAAGAAAATTCAATCATCGTTGAAGTATTTTTTTATCTCTGTCGCAGCAAAAATTAGTTGGTTTCCAGACAACTGAAACGAACAAGAAACCCTATGAAAACCAAAACATCCATTTGGTATCCGGACAGTTTTTGTTAGTTTCCTTATGGTTTCGATGCAAACTGAAACTCTCGTTTGCACCATTTTCCGTTTGGTATCCTTCCTTCACCCCACACCATCAGATACATAAACTATGTTCACCTTCCTTCACCCCACACTATCAGATACATAAACTATGTTCACCTTCCTTCACCATACACTATCAGATACATAAACTATGTTCGCCTTCCTTGTTTACACACTATCAGATACATATACTATGTACACATTTCGTTATCATTAACTAAAAGAAACAAAAAACATGTACATATTCATCTGTGATACATTTTCAGATACATGTACTGTGTATACCTTCCTTTATCATGCACTAACAGAGACTTGTATCATGTACGCTTTCCAATATCATGCAATATGAGATGCATATATTATGTACATCTTCCTTTATAGTACACTATCAGATACATATAATATGTATACTTTCCTTGATCCTACATTATCAGTTACATATACTGTGTATTCCGTCCCTATTCATACATTTAAGGGTACAGAAACTGTGTATTTCCTCCTTTATCGTACATTATCAAATACATTTACTATGTATACTGTACTATTTTATACTATATCATACATCATCAGTTTCATATAATGTATATAACGCTCTGTATCATACACTTCAAGGTACATATGTTTTCTTTTTTTAAATATATTTAATTAAACACAAAATGATTTTTATGGATCAAATCTTCTTTAAAATCAAATCACAAGTAATATTATAATTGTCAACACTGCGAAAAATTTTCATTAAAAAAACAATAAGTAATGATACGAATTTTCACAATTATTTCCACTTGAGCAAAATACCTACACGAAAGCGATCAAAATTAAAGGGACTACACATGTAACGTAGCTTTGCATGAATACTGTATATATTTAGTAGTATGACCATTATGGTTGCTACTGGATTTGAAAGAATTGATTAGCATACTTTTTGTAAATTCCAAAGGAAGTTCGTTCCAGAGTTTTGTTGTGAATGGAAAAAAATTAATCAAGCCAAAGGGATAAAAAGCCATTTTAATAAGACAGATGATTTTAAAAAAAAAAGGTAAAATATCTTTTAGGTATGATGGCGACATATAATTTCGTATTTTTTAGAATAAACAAAGCTTTCGCTTTCTCCTGCGTTCAGTTAATTTTTTCCACCAAGTTTCAAAATATCAATTTTTGCTGCTTCAGATTGTAGTAATTAATTTTACTGATATTTAGCATATCCATACCTCGCACGCATATTATGACATCTTCTATTGAAGACAGAGTCAGATAATACAAACGTTAGCTTACGAAGAGAATGAGTTTGGCCTATACATATACTGTACACTTTCATACAATTTCACAGACACATAGGTAATATATTTACTTTCCTTTGTCATACTCTACCGAACACATAGGGTCTATAACTTGTCATTATCATACACAATATACGTTAAGTACATCTATTTGCTTTCTTTTGCCAAAACCTTTTATAAAAACACATATCAAACTTAACGTATCTATTTTTCTTTAGAGGGGCAGTAGCACGTTTTTAGGGGGGATATAAGGTGATGTCTGGAAAATGAAAATTAATGGTTCCAATTGAAAGACAATGTATTTAAACTAATTTGAGCAGTAATAATTCAAAAATATAACGTAAAGTTTAGCAATGGGATTCCCTTTTCTTACACAAAATGAATTAAAGGTGTTCCCACAAAATGGCCGCCAATGGATGTTATGTGAATCTTCATACTTTGCCCTCTTACTATGGCTGATTGGCTTGTGTAGTGAGATTTTGGACACTGTCAAAATAATACATTTAGCATTAACTTACAATTATATATATCAATGAAAATTTTAAAATACAAAATTATCAAAAAACGTGCTACTGCTCCTTTAATATGAACTCTCAATCATTATATTGTTTATTCACTGTTGTTTCGTCATACATAATGTACATGTTTTTGGATTAATCTTTGTTAGACGTTAGCATCGCATAAACTGATGTCCATACCATGTCTATAGTATATTGAATTTCTAGGGTTTAAAGGGGCAGTAGTACATTTATAGGGGGAATATTATATAGGGTCATGTCAGGAAAATTGAAATAAATGGTTCCAATTGAAAGACAATGTATTTAAACTGAAAGGAACAGTAATAATTCAAATAGATAACGTGCAGTTTAGACATGTGGTTCCTTTTCTTACACAAAATGAATTAAAAAATGACAGCCAATGGATTATATGTGAATCTTCATACTTTGTCCTCTGACTATGGATGATTGGCTTGTGTAATAAAATGTTTGACACTGTCAAGATAGTTCATATAGCATTTACTTACTATTATCAGTGAAAACTTCAACAGACAAACTTATCAATAAACGTGCTACTGCCCCTTTAAACAATCAAATTTTCATTCACGTTAACACATATAGCATTCACATGTCATGAGGTATATGTTACTTACATTTTATTTTTTTTATTTTGCCTTACACTGTCAGACACATGATGTATAATAATGCAGCTTTATCATATACTATCTATTTATATATAGTATAATCTTGTTAACACTATAAGATACATATATTGTATTTACTTTACTAGATTATACATTAAAAAACAAATATACTTTCCTCTGCCACTTACTATCAGGCATATATAGTATTTTTACTTTTCTTTGTAAATCATGCAATGTCAGACACCCCAGGTACATTTATGTACATTGATAGATTTGTTTCCCATACACCATTGGTCTTATACTGTATTTACTTTCTGTTGTTATAAAGTATTCCTTTTCATAATATGATAGACACAATAAGAATAATCGCCTCCCATTTTCATACACTACTACACTGTATTGACTTCTTTTTACTGATAACTAGTCCTTGACTCTTCAACTCTCATACGTATTTTGTAAAAATTTTGGTCGTTCAATATCAGATATGAATAATACATTCGATTTATTTGGTCATACGCTTGTCCCCCAGATGTTATAAACAATCAAATGATATTGAGTTATCTTATCTCCTATGTTACACACTATCCGATACCAATATCACATTCACTTTATCTTATAAACTAAGACATTTATTTTGATTTTACTAACCATTGTCGTAATTTGACACATAGGGTTTAACTTTATTAGTTAGTCATACACAATGTTGTGTCATACACTATAAGCAACATAAGTTATACCTAATTTCCCTATTCATACATTACAAACATATAGTCATCATGCACTATCAGACAACACATCAGATCTGTATCTGTAACTTATCAAAACACTCATAATTCAAACATGTTTAAAATATATATGTCAATCTATAATACTTATATTTACATTTATGCAAATAAAAATGACATTGTCAAAGCAACTCCAACCAAATTCATAACATTTTTTCTATCTTTGTGATGTTAAACATTGTAGTCTCATATCTGGACACATTTTTCAGCATTGAGGACCTGTTAGTACAAATCTTTTCCATATTGAATGTTCAAACTATCCGTATGTGTTAATTGCTTTTCAAGAATTAGTTATTAATGGTTGCAATATTCAAAGCAAGGTAATACAAAATTGGTGTTACAGTTGTAATATAATAAATACCAAAATAGTAAGATCTGCAAAAACGTTGAAATTGAATGAATTTTTTAACTAATGTTACAATAATCTACAACAATTGAAAAACATATATAGATAAACAAAGTGTTTTCTTGGACATACCTATGATAAAATGAAGTCTCATTCTTGTTCATTCTCATGCCATGCCTTGCACAATGTTTGTTATATCCTTCACAACAAAAACATCAGGATGGTCGATGTGACTTTTGATTCGAATGACTTCAATGCTACTATACATACAACTAAGAATTCATTCAACGACGCTTTTAATTAATCAGGGGGAGTGTTTTGGGACTGGGGAGTGTTTTGGGGCTGCAAGGGGGAGTGTTTTGGGACTGAGGGGAGTGTTCTGGGGCTAGCCCCAGAACACTCTAGAGTGTTTTGGGGCGGGGGAGTGTTTTGGGGCCCCTACACCGGTACCGCTCTTTACCCATACCTCCATAATGGATCCAGTTAGTTTCCATGCGAATGGTTTATTGTTGGTTTTAACTTAATTTCCATGCAAAGTTAACATTGGTTTCAACATGGTTTCCAGGTTTAGTTTATTATAGGTTTCCACTTGGTATCAATTATTTAGTTTATTGAAGGTTTCCACTTGGTTTCAATGTTTTAGTTTATTGTAGGTTTCCACTTAGTTTCAATGTTCTAGTTTATTGTAGGTTTCCAGGTGGTTTCAATGTTCTAGTTTATTGTAGGTTTCCACTTGGTTTCAATTTTCTAGTTTATTGTAGGTTTCCACTTGGTTTCAATGTTCTAGTTTATTGTAGGTTTCCACTTAGTTGGTCAATGTTTTAGTTTATTGTAGATTTCCACTTGGTTTCAATGTTCGAGATTATTGTAGGTTTCCACTTAGTTTCAATGTTACAGTTTATTGTAGGTTTCCACATGGTTTCAATGTTCCAGTTTATTGTAGGTTTCCACTTGGTTTCAATGTTCTCGTGTATTGTAGGTTTCCCATTGGTTTCAATATATTCAATATAAATATCTAAGCCTAAATTACTCTCATAAAATCAACATTGCAAAAAAATACAAAAAAAACATTGAAGTAGCATCACATGATTTGTTCATGAACAAATCGAGACAGGATTACCGTGTCCCTCGCAAAAGACAAATAACGTGATTTAACATACCAGTTCAACTCAACCTGCTTTCTTCTATGAATTGGTTACATTAAAAGTCAAATTTTTAAAATTTGATTACAAGTAACATTTGGAAACACAATTCAGCATAATTATTTCAATAAAAACAAAGACATAAAACAAACACTCATGACACATTTTCCTAGTGCGGTTTGTAAGTTTTGTAAATTTGTTAAGGAACAATAAATTTCCTAAACATGCATATCAAAATGTAGAGGTTGATATTTGTTCAAAATTCGTTGACCCGTAAAAAAAGTTTTTTCTTTACAATCAAGAACATAGCTATAGATTTATTAAAGGGACATTTTAATACGTCCAAGAATACCATAATAATATAAAAGTTCAAATTATTTCATTTGGCTTGCACTTGCATCACCAAATGAAAAATATATGACAATAGCTTTCAATGAAAAAAAAACAAGGTTTAAACATATCCAAAAGTAGAAATAACACACCAAATTCGACCATGTACTAGTTATAGTACCTGTTAAAGACTATTAAACCAAATTTGTCTTTCTGTCAACTCTTAATAAGTTAACAAAACTACGTTTGACTCAAAACCACGGCCTTAATTTCGATATTGTCGACGTCACGATATGCCTGGGATTAGCACTAAAATTGTTTTTTTCAGCAACAGTTAGTACTTCTCTATGACATAACACCATTTGCGATATTTGACATGTGACACCAGCAAAAGACTAAATGGCAATTTAAGGATCTGTGTCATGAGCATCGTCCACATTGGAAATGTCCAAATTCTCAACGTTTTTAACTGCCCAATTAGGGACATCTATGGGGCAGTCCCCTCGCAAACCGCCGTTTGGTGTCGACGCCATTCTTGGTGTTATATGGTGTTTGCCTCGAGGGGACGCCGCGTAGACTCGCATGTGATCCAGCTCCCTCTTATAAGTGGCCAACTTCCGTGACTCCCATGTGAAGGGAGTGGACAGGAGCAGGTTCTGGTCCTCCTCGTCCGACACCAGTGGAGAGGTCAACTTGGTCGTAAGCAGAGGTTACAACCTCTGCTTCCTCCTTTCTGGCCAGTAGATGGCTGCCTGTGAGCGTTTTCTGCTCGTCAGTTTCTCAAATATAAAAAGGAAGCATTCAGTAGAAATTCATTAAAAGACGACTGTCACTTTGCAGAATCCATTCAAGGATATTCTACCAAAACACAGATCTGAACTTGATAATTCTAAAATATATAAACAACCTTAAACAACCTTAAACAACATTAATTAGACTTGCGTAATTAACCCTTTGAAAAAAACGTCAGAAGGGACCAAGGTTACAGTGTTTATGGCGACTGCAAATAAGAATATCGCTCGCTCGAATCATGTTAAGTGTTAAGTGTTAAAATCAAAATTATACGAGAGAAACGTGCCAAAAGGGACATGTCGCAAGTAGTTCGGCCTCGATCAATGGTCGTTCCTTTCTGGCAAGAGATCCTGAAGACACCACTATTTAAATAATTTGAACCTTTATATCGTTATAGTGAGGCCTTCGGAATAAAAATTTTATAATCATTAAAAGTGAAATTCTATGGTGACTGTTTCACTAAATATACCACTCCTTCTATCTGTTAATGGGAAACAATCATGAGATAAAATATCCCATGACCCCCCTTTAATTTGTAAGCGACAGATCCTTCCATGTAATTACATAAAATAATTCACTTAAAATAAAGAACTTAAAAGCACCACTTTAATAGGCAGGTAGTACACATGAAAAGTAATATGTTGGACTGCTCAAGATAAGTCAAGAAACAAACCTACCCAAGATTACCTCCAAATTCAATGGTTCAATGGTAATGGACCAAATTAACATTTATAATTCTAAAATTATTAAAAGGCACCGTATCAGTAGTAGAACAACACATATGCTATATGCTTCATAAAGATATTTTGAAAAGTTTATAGGTTTATAACCCATAGATATCATTTTTTTCCTGAACTAAGTCCAACTTTATTCCAAATAAACAATTTAAAAATCAGAAAATATCAAAGAAGGTGGATACTTCATACACAAAGTTACAGAAAGATCTAAGGAAAAGTATAGTGTGCTTTACAGGTGGGATGAAGATAATTGATATGATTGACAGATAACTTCAGAAGTCCTGAGAATACAAAACCCAATTTAATATTCGATTTACTTAATGCTCCATCAATGCAATTACTGAAGGCGCAGATGCTAACATCCATTCCTAAAACATTGTGACATCAGGCTGAGTTTTCATCATATTCTCCTGTGCCAATCAGTGTTTACCACTTCTAAAACCATGTAATTACCATTTCTAAAAATAAATGCAAATCTTGTATTCTTTTAGTCAATTATATTTCTCGGAGTCAATGATTAGATCTAATTTCATTAAGTCCCTTTGTTAACTAACATTGGTGTTTTAAAATGTTTCAAATACAACACCAATTATATTTATCTAATATCCGAGGAAGTAAATTTTAAAACTGACATTTATGATAATAACTAGTTTACTGTTGTTAAATAATTTACGGGTATATTTAGTTCCGGCTTAATGAAGGTAACTGAACTCAACAGTACATAGACAGGCCCGGGAGACTCTAGGAAGGGTTCTACAGTTGTTTGTCTTCATGTCATCAATAATTTGTTTCAACACTCATAAACCAATTAAGGCTTCATGGTTGACATGGTTCTGGTATGCAACGAGGGGTAGTTGGGACTAAGGGAGGTGGGAGGCACCACAGGGGGGTAGGGCAGACTGACCTGGTCAGTATTAGATGCCAGTAATCTGTGTACCCAGGCTCATATTACACAGAAGCATTGAAACTTTTCCCTTGGTTTAGACCTGTTCCATGACTCGATATGAAATAGGAGTCTTTGATACAGTCTAGTTTTCAGTCAGCAAGTCTAGACTTACAAAATACATACATGAATTGAAATAGCATGTCCAAGATAAAATATTTAGTGAAGTGTTTTAGTATATTCCATTGTCACGCTTGATATTACCGATATCAAAGACTTATATCTGTATTATAAGTTAAGGCTCTCCACTTGTAAATAGCAACATGTATTTATAGCAAGTTTTACAAGCGAAGAATAAGTTATTCAACGGCGCTTCTTTCTTAATAAAGGAGAATTATAATATCTTAAGAATAAGAACAGAAACAAGAAAGTTCAGAATTCGTTGTTGTTTAGATTTCCCACACACAAGGAGATAATGTTCTTGTAAATATGTTTTCCAGTAAGTTAAAGATAATTTTCTGCATAGGGCATATCCAAGAACACTTATATGTTTACTTTTTGTATTTTATGTAACAAAATATAAATGTGCGCATTTTTAAATCATAATAACGAAAGAAACTTCAGACCCTGTTTGTAATGCTTTCTGTTGAGTTCAAAAAGTAATACACATTGAAAGAAGTTGATACAATTCTCCTGAAACAAAGGAAATAAAAGATGTGCAGCCTGAACTTAATCGAAAACACATATCTGGTTTGCCTTTTGTCCAGTCCATCGATTTCAGACGTTAAAGGGAGATTCAGTGTTTTTCGTGACCCATTTTTATGCTTCATGCTTTCATTATACCATATTTATTGACATAGATTCAAATCAACACCCAGATTCATCCTCAAATGCTAAATAAATGACAAATTGTAGTTTTTAATGAAATTCTAAAAACGACTTTATGGAAGTGCATAAGCCAAAATCACACGTTCCATTGTCAGCTTTAATGAAAAGTCTGTCAATATTATTGAAAATAGCCTGTCGATAGATATCTAGCCTCTTTTGAATTTGTTAGATTAGTATTTTGCGCAATAAGTTGAAAAATGTCAACATAACTCACAAACGATCAATATTATTGTCTATCTCAAAAAGTGATTGTCATTAATGTCATGATGTAGGTGGGGAGAGAGACGACACAACTTCTTCTCTTGACGACTAGAGCTTTACTGCCGAGGCACGTGTATACAAGCGACACCTCTGTATGGTGTCAGGGGAGGCAACTCGTGGTTGCTTACTTAATATCATAATACGACAATTAATATTGATAGTGTGCAAGCCTTTAAAAGCACTCATTAAATTTATAGTTTGCTATTCTCCCGAACTGGCTTACACTAGCTACAACTGAGTAGGCCTAGTGAATTTGTTTTAAAGAATTTTAATAAAACCAAGTATGGCCCACCTATGCTTTTGTACAAATGAAGTCTTCTTGAGTGAAAAGTGAACGCTACGAGATACCCTCGATGCCTTGCTTGCTGCTTATTTACACTTACTTGGCATGGTTGTGGAACCAACAGCTTCGCCTTAGACGGGTTCGATGACCGAATCTTTTCTTCCAAAACACAAAGCCTTGCATCCATGCCTTCTAAGGAAACTCTCGTTGCCATTTTCTTGATTATACGGGGGATTAAACTTCTCGAGATAGCTACAAGTGTAGATATCTCCCATTGTGCTGGAGTTCTGAAGTTAAATAGTCTTCACTATCAAAACAACCCCGCTCAGCATGTGCTTTAAAATGGCGGCATTTCGTTGAAGAGAATTGTGGGTAATATATGACGAGTTTCAGTAAATAGTCTTTTTAAATAATTCTGATAAAATGTCAGATCTATCTTTTCTGGTCAATTTAAAAAAAATAATCCTTAACTTGAAGACGTGATTGAATAATAGGATCTGTTTTGTTAAATCAACATGCATTCGGATTTTTACGGTACTCTTCGGTACTCATTACCAGCTAATAGAGTCAGTTTCCGAAATTATCTGCCCTTTGCTCGTTAAGCAGTCGAGTGTGGCGGATGACCTTATTATCTAGAGGAAATCGCCGTAACGTTTAACGACCTATCGGATCGCTCGAGCGGCGTTTGGTGTGGAGTAACGTTCACCCCAGAGGTTTATGCGGTCGTTTTGCGAATTTAAATAGATATAAAAGTCATTTGAATGGTGACATGTGTTCGAAATAAGCCACGTTTTGGGGGAAATGTATAACTGAGAGGTTCTTGTGTATGTGTAGGAGATGTCACCGATTTGAAGCGATAATTTTAAGTAACTGGGAAGCGAGTCGAGATCGGCAAGATGAATGCGTTTATTCCTTTACTGAATTATATAGAGGGATGGGTCTTTCTTATCTACGTTTTACCTACATTTTATATACGATATCGGGTTCCTGTGAGGTAGACATGCATAGCGCTGTCACAATCTTAATGTTTTCACTGCTATACACAGAGAAGATATTTTTCACAACAATACCCGATACATGGCCCAACAGAATGAAGATTTATTAAATGAACCTTACCCGAAATAATTCTTTCCCTTATCAGATCGAGCAAAAACAGTATTCCTAACAGATTATAATTTACCAATCGGAGAAAAAAAGGATGTTATATAAAAACACTGGTAGATTTGACGGACTTCCTAGGAACCAACGTCTTTGTCATATTTGTAGCAATAATTATGTTGAAAATGAATTTCATTTTTTATTTGAATGCAAAATTTATCATGATTTACGCAGCAAATACTTTAAACATTTGCCACATCATATTACTCAACAATACTTTTTGAACATGTTGATGTGCACTGATCATTCAATTACACTGGCCTGTTCCAACTATATTAAGGATTCATTATCGCTACGCTCTCTTTATACTTGATTGTCCATCTTCCACTACCATAAATTATACACTGTTTTTTTGTTATTTCGTAGTGTACGTGGGCCCAAGGCCTTATACGAAATAATTTGATTTGATTTGATTAACATAGCCCGGTTTTGATAATTGTGCATTATATAACCTACCTGCAATAGTCCTCATTTAATAGCTTTTAATTGGGAAACAGACAGGAAATATCGTAGATAGTAATAGTAATTGTGTTATAAGTGAATATCTGATCTAAAGAAAGTATATTACACCTGCATACCAATGTCATTGTTTATTCAACATGTTTTATTTCAACACAAAGCTCAAATTTAAATGTGAACATTGTAAATTGGGATAATTGCCATAAATCAGCCCAAAACTTTGTGCTTTGTTTTATATTTTACTAATCAGAAAAGGATTTTTTTCTCTGCATGCCAAACTGTTAATTCAGTGAAAATGCGAGCTCGAAACCAAAAATCGGTGAAGTGATCAGAACACATGAGTTCGATGTAGATTGTCACATTGCACTGTTTGACCTAACACAGGGGGTCAATTTGGAGATCATCAGGAGATTTCTAGAACAGTTTACAGTAACACAATGGTATGACATACTGTTAATCGCTTTGAAAACGCAGAATTGCGGATTTCCATACAAGCAGACAAACGCTTCACCTTCTGCCACGTCATTTCCGGTATCCCCCTCCGTGGCCTCTCAGCCTCGTTTTGGTTTGTCGCTGGACGGTGACAAGCAGACGCCTTGTTTCGCAATGTTTACTTAGTTATAGTTTAATTGAGAAACTGTGTATCGTTGCTGTTTTGGCCTAATATTTATGTTTTATAGTTATTTGACCAATGTCTTATGTAAAAGATATTTAAAAAAGGTTATACAGCGTTTCTTTAATTGTATTGTTTTTATCTTCTTTCAGGGTTTTTTATCTGGCTGTTATTCCTACTACCGTTGGTGTCTGCCCAGTGTTCAACCTGTCTGGGAGGGAGATGCTACGATACTGGGCAGTGTATTGTTGGGTGTGTACCAGGTTACATGGACATATACTGTGACATGGCCTGTCCATCCAACTGCCTTAACAAGGCCTGCCAAGTGAACACAACGTCTGGGACAATTTCCTGCATAGATGGATGTCGGGGTGGTTTCTGTGGCACTAAATGTACTCGTCGCTGCCCAAAAGGTTGTACGACGTGCGACAGACAGTGTGGTTCCTGCAACACGACTCTCTGTCCAGAACGACGCTACGGGAAGGGATGTGGAAGAGTCTGTAACCAAAACTATGAGAAATGTGACAGAGAAAATGGAAAGTGCATCAAATGCAGATATGGAAAAATTGGGGACAACTGCGACCGGACATGCACAAGATGTTACTTAAGTGGACAGAACTTGAATTACAAATGTATGTCTGGCTGTGAGTTGTGCAAAGAACAAGGTAAATCGAACAGAGTGTTAATTTTTATAGAAGCTGATGAGTAAATATTATTTCTTGAAGTAGAAATATTGTTGTGTCAATGAAATTCGTAACCAGTTATTGTTTTTCTTTTATTTTCTTTATTTTCTTTATTTATTTATTTATTTATTTTTTTTTATTTTTTTTTTATTTTTTTTTATTTTTTTTATTTTTATTTTTATTTTTTTCATTTTTTTTATTATTATCATTATCATTATTATAAGTAGTAGTAGTAGTAGCAGTAGTAGTAGTATTTATTCAATTACTAAAGTGTCAAATGAAAGTGATTTACTTATTCAGATCCGTGTCCGGACAGCTTGTATGGTGAAAACTGTGACATTAGATGTTCCGGAAACTGTGGCAAGTCACAGAAAACAGGTGGACAACCGTGTAATAGAGCAACAGGGGAATGTTCTATTGGGTGTGTGTCTGGATATCACGGACTGACCTGTAACTTCACGTGTAGCAAATTCTGTGTCGGCAGGATCTGTAACCAACACGACGGGGCCTGTACATCTGGATGCATCAGTGGCTACACTCAGCAGTTAGAGTTATGTGAGAAGCTGGAAGAAGAAGATGACACAAGTAGGAATTGGCCATTTCATGCATTTTTAGTTATGACATATTAACACAAGCTATCGAAAAATCGATTGTATGCTGAACACAATAAGTTCACGATATTGTAATGTTTATAACAAATATTGGTAATCAATGAAGTAGAAAAAGTGTTTGCATAATTTCACATTTCGTTTCAAAAATCCTTAACATTATTGTCCAATATATTAAATGTAAGCTACTAATTGTAAAAGGCACGCCGCTAATGTCTGAAATATTGCCCGCCAAAGTGGCGTTAAACAATAACTCACTCACTCACTAATTGTAAAAGAGTCCTGATTACCAACATTTTCTGGTTTATTTATTGATACTAGATCTGGTTTATTATTATTTCAAGTATATTATTTCGAAAGAGTAAAAGGTGTATTATGAAATCGACGAACTCATATTAATCATCACAGCCACAAATCCCTAGGTTAACTTACGCCCTGATCTAAAGTAATTATAGTTAATTAGTATGAAAAGTCAGTCTCAGTTCGTGTTGGATCATATATAAGGATAGAGGTTGAAAATAGCTGTTGTCGGAAGATAAATGAAATAGATACAGTATATAGTATACGACTTATTGTTTAGACCAATAGGACTAATTCATCTTTCATATCTCAATGAAAACATATGACTGTTCCCGGACGAGCTGTAAACGATTGATTGTTTCTTTTCATGTCCTCTCAGTGAGGTTTTTGTGAACGATTCAAAACAAATAACAGGTTCTTACAAGCCTAAAACAGTCAAACTGAAGGACATAATCTTATATTTGTATAGTTTTTACATATTAAGTATAGTTCATAACAATTGTGTTCCGTTTAAAATTGGATTCACCTGGTAAATAATATGGCACTACTCACACACAATTTTGCGTCGAAAAATAGTGTTTTTAAATGTCTATTATCGATTTCGAGGAAAGAAAATTTTGACACATCAAGTGGCAAACTTACAAGAATATTGACAAGGACTCCTTTTTTTCAGAAAGCAGGGATGTTTCTGTGTCCGTCATTGACATTATCCTGGTCATCTGTTTTGTCATCAGGTACCTTCTTTTTGGATGTTAACGACACACTATATTCTTTGAATATTTTACATGTTTTTGTTGCAATAAACCGTAAAAAGTGTTGTCCTGAATGTAATAAAGATTTGCCTAACATTTCGTGTGTTGAAATGATCGTGACCATTGCCTTACATTACCGTTTGCAGCCTTCTTGTCCTGACCGTGCTGTGTGCTTTAACGATGATTGCTCGAAATTTGTGCAGAAGGTAACAACGTTTAAACATTTGGTTTGTATAATCTAAAAGATAAATATTGTTTGAAAATTAGTAATATTTCCTTTATTTAATACACTTTATCGTTAAACATCACTTGTTCAAATCTATTTAAAACCAAACATTCGATAGTGCTTAAAGGGGCAGTAGCACGTTTTTAGGGGGAATATAAGGTGATGTCAGGAAAATGAAAATAAATGGTTCCAATCTTTAGACAATGTATAAAAACTAAATGGAGCAGTAATAAATCAAATATATAATGTAAAGTTAAGCCATTCGATTCCTTTTCTTACACAAAATGAATAAAAGGTGTTCACACAAAAATGGCTGCCAATGGATTTTATATGAATCCTCATACTTTGTTCTCTGACTACGGATGATTGGTTTGTGTTATGAGATTTATGATACTATCAAAGTAATACATTTAGCATTAACTTATAGTTATCAGTGAAAAATTTAAAATATAAAATTGTCAAAAACGTGCTACTGCCCCTTTAAAGCCTATGAAAGTATATAGATATAACTGTAAATTCCTGAGTGTGGAAATATGCAAACAAAGACCATGTATACAGATGGATGACAGAGCTTTAAGCTTGGGATATAAAGGTGATTGAGAAATGTGCCAAAATATAAAAACCGAAAAAACATATCTTAATTTGGTCGTTTAGAACGTCATCAATATTAAAAAGTTTTAGTCTTAAATTGGCGTTGGTAACTTATTCTGCGGACAATGCTCGAAATGATCATTGCTTGTTTCATTTCAGCAGCAGGGAGTCTTCTGAGAAAATTGAAATCGGTAAATATAAGTATTTTGTTAGTAAAGTAGATTCAAGCTTGATATTTCAAATGTGTCATTCAAAGCCATTGGAGCCCAAATGTAAAGGTACCCAGAGTATCTTCCTGGTAAAATATTGACTTTCAATTACCTAGATTTGCAACTGTTAAAGTACATTGCTTTTCACTTGTTTGCATATCTGTTTGTGTGTTTCTTCTTTGAGAGGCAATAATATAGAGAACTAGAGAACAAGTAATAAGGGTTTACAAATTCTTTATCGGAAGATTGCGACGTTTGTGTAGATAATAACACCCTTATCAAACAACTGTTTCTGTGCTTGTCGACAAAATCGCAAAAAACCTTAATTGATTTTTGAGTATCCTTTTCTATTCCAATCTTATTGAAATACGATCTGTTTGCTACACAGACAAATTCCAACCCCCCCCCCCCCCCCCCCCCCCCACCATTGGCATTGGAAAGGTGATATAAGGAATCAGCACAACTATATTTCTGAAGTCGATTTCTTTCACAGCGGTTGTTCCCCTTATGATCAGTATTCATTTCACTATGTTCATAATTGAATAATTACATATTCATACTTACTTTCGGATAAACTAAATGTTTTAACAAGCTTACCATTAAATCAGATTACACGTGTCAATGTGGTTATTTATGCGAGAAATCGTTTCGTTTGAGTGTCATTTATATGATGAACACAGAAAGGCCATCTTCAACCTCTTAAAATACATATGCCACTAACTTAGATTACGTGTAACTAATAGCACGAAGCCACGAAATAGTTTGAAAAAATCAGTCAATATATTAAGCAGTTGAGCAATTTATGCTAAACAGGGAACGTTTTATCTGTTTTATTTGCCCTGTAAATATATTCTACCATTTCTGTATTATATTGATAATATTACTTGAAATCCATGTATCATGTATATTGTTTTAACCCTTCTATTCTGTATTTTGTATGTGAAAAAAGGTTCTCCTAATTAGATAACTTGTTCCATAACCCATTCTTATATTTCCAACCCTTTCTGTAGAGGGGGAAAAACTGACTCTAAAGCGGAAAAACGGGCTATATAGCCATAATTCTCCGGGGGAAATTTGGCTAGGGGGGAATCCTATGACACCGGTATGCATGTCCGATCTTCAGAACTCGGAAAACGAACATTTCTGACTAGTTCATATGCGCATTATTATTAGTTTCTTCCACGACAGAATTAATTAGCGAAACGGTGCTATTATGTCGCTACTATCAATCTGTTGGTCGAGAAATGCCCAAGAAAATACAATAATGTTACTTTTATCAAACAAATGTATTTTTGTAACAGACCGTGACGGGACAAATTAAGACATCAACCTGAAGTTGTTTTTATTTAGAATAGTAACGTTAAATAAACGTTTCTTCTTAATTTCTAAAATTCGATATGCTTTTGAAAATCCTTGTAGCCATGAATTAATTGGCACAAAAAAACCGACCATTCCTGACATGAAAACTGGAGAAAAGGTCTTGTTTAGTTAATACATACATATTCGATGAAGATATAGAGACTATTTCATTGTTCATCATCAATAAAATAGACTTTTTGTTTGTTTACCGTTTTATAACTTTCGTTGATATATTTATCAGACATTTTGAATTATCTGTTTTTATAACAATAGCCCGATACATGTGAAATTATCGCTCAAAAATGAATATAAAATGATTAAAATTAATGAATTGGGTCATACACATTTCACATTTAAAACAATTGCTCAATTTTTAAAACTTTTTATAAAGGAATTATACAAAAATAAATTAAATAGAAAATTCCCTCTGAATGCAATGAAAAGGAACATTAAGAATCAATATATAATTGTATTCATCATAATAATATTACGTTCAATAGTTTGATATTATTTTATTACATTTATGTTGTTTGTACCAAATGGACAAACAGTTTGAATATATTTTGTTTAACAAAGCATGTCAACTCTTATGATATTATCAAATTAGAAAGTATCATAGATATATGCTATCAATATTTTGGATAATATGTCCATATACTATTTATTTATAATTTAACAAAACCACAATTGCTTGTCAAATTATTTACTTGAAAAAAAGATAAATGTATAACCATTACAATGCTTATTATTCAATAAGTGTTCAAATATATTCAAAGTGGTGTATGTTCAACAACTATATAAATATGATTGCCCTGAAACAATATTCAAGTCAATACGGATGGCTGACCATTGACATTTATAACTCTTAGAATTTGCAGCTAATCCCTCTCATTGACAAGTATTAATTTTTTCTAGAGGGAAAAGTCAATGATACATTTGAAATGTCTGGATATTATTCGGGATAGTATTGGCATTCTTACAATGCTGTGGAAAGGTAGGGCCACGGGCCATTTTACACAATTGATGAAAAAACTTCCGCATTCGTTTTCTGTTGTACATGAAATAAATATTAGTCCATTGTTTTTGGAATCTGTTGAAATTAGGATAATAAACCGCACAGAAACAATATGAATTGATCGTTTCGTTTATCATTCCAAAAAAAGGCAGTTGGGTTTGAGATAAACCCCGGTTAAGTTTTTCAGGGCTGTAGTCAGTGTAATGTACATTTATTGGAACGAAAGCGCTGGATTATCGAGGATAAGTTACGGGGCAATGTGAGAATGTAATCTGCATAACGTAGTGAAGAAAAATATGATTATATTTTGATTAGATTGTTGCTACATCTTACTTGCTAGTGACAATCAGTGTAATCCTTACCTGGGAATAACTTAAGTTTCCTTTGTACGTTTAACAGTCAGCCATTGAACAGTCAGCGCTGTTCTAAACACACTTGCTGTGTCAAAGTTTAACACTTACCATGTGCCTGACGACACGTAAAAGATAAATGCATTGATGTTGATAAGGATGAGATTTTTTTGGCTTCTTACCTTGATTCATTACCTAGGCTCAGGGATCTTACTACGAACTCCGAATATTTAACTTAAACCATAAGTTACAATACAGAATAATGTCGTCACAAATCACAAGTCACAAATCCCCAGCCGTCTGAACGTATATATGTATGCGATTGATGAACTTTAAGAGCAAATTACTCACATAAGCAATCTCATAACAATACTTAAAGTTATTTCTAATTTCCCTTCCAGGTGACGAGACCGAGATGGGAAGTCTCACAGGTGGAGAGCCATGAATTAATGATCTTGCAATAATTGTATATGTATATGTTCATGATAGCGAATACCGTGCGGGGATTTGTTTATTTTTGTAAAATTTATCTATAGGTAATTTGCTGTTGCTGTGCGGTAAGAAGTTGTCACAATCTTATAAGCTTTCATTTTTTTCAACTTTTCATGTATACGTTATTTGTGTTAGCAGACATTCAAATGGCATAACTGGTTGGCATGTTGACTGGGCGCCATGATATTTCTTACCATTGCAATTTTGAATTGTATTATTGACTTGAAATATTTGTATTATTCGTGGAAAAAGATTGTTGTAAAAATAATAACATTGATCGACCTTTTCTAAGGCGCATATATCCATAAAGACACGTGATACAATCAAAATACAAATAGGTTTTTAGCAAAATTCCTGGATCGTTTATTTACAGTAGAATCAGAAACTCACAGGTCAGGCAGCATTATTGATTTTAACAGCAACTGTAGGTCGGCAACAATATTAACTTCACAGAGTCCAAGTTTCTTCTGGTTGACCCAGTTGTTCTGCCTGCCTCTGGACGCCCTGATGTTCCCGTTCGTTCTCCCCCCGTTCTCCTCTCAATGGACCGTATTTATTGAGGAAACTAATTAGCTGACTCAGCACAACGTGTCCTGCACGTGCTCTGTGACCTATGCCACGTAGTCATTGTCAGCTTTTTCCTGTCCAGCGATACTTTATCACAGTTATTAGTGTCGGGGATCTCATTACCAAATAACATATCATCTCATTATGACCAGTTATTAGTGTCAGGATATCATTACATATAAGGTTTATCGCCCGACATTAGTTTAAACAGTCTTAACTGTCGACCAAACAGTATTATGTTACAGACATGAGCAAAGGGCACGAATAGGGAATAGGCAAGTCTTCAACTGGGACTTGAAAGTAGAGAGATTGACACAGTGTCGAAGATGCTGTGGTTGAGAGTTCCACGACATTGCAGCTGCAAAGGGGAAGAATCACCGGCCGTGAAGAGATGTTCTTGTCCTCAGACCCAAGTGAACGAGAAGGTTGATATGGAGTGACAAATTGAGACATGAATGCTGGGACAGTACCTGAGAGACAACGGTTAACAGTGCAATTGCACTGAGTTTGCATTTGACACATCGATATTTATGTTTCAGTTTTTTAAAATGTTTTCAAGGGCCTTTTCCCTTGTTTGACCAGTCATTGATATTTATTATCATATTGAATAAACATTTTTATAAATGTGCGTGTTTAGTTTTCCGTTTACATCTGTTGCTTAAAATAATAAGAACAGATAAAAAATGTTATCCGAGGAAGTGTATCATATGACATTCACGAAATGAGTGTAACGTTGTATTACCCGAGCGTGAGCGAGGGTTTTACATTAATAATTTTCAGTTGCAGAACTAGTGACGCCAGGAACAATTGATTTATGACATTATAGACAAAAAATCTTTGCTAGGCAAAAGTGATATGTGTATTGAAAATATGTCACTGGTTATGACTCACTATAATTATAGGTAATTTATAATAGATGCATGTGCTAAATTGTTTTGATAAAGATAAAGAAGTGGGAAACACATTTTCTTTGTTGGATTCTCAGTGTAGACAAACATTGATTTAAGCGATTTTAATAATTTAAGAATTCTTCGTCAGTGTTATGTGTCATTGGGAATAACAATTTATGATGATTAAAAGTTGTGACCTTTATATCGACCTTAACCTTTTATGGATTGCAGCGGTAGCCTCTGAATTCTTTCACTTCTCCAAAGATGTCAAATATGATACAATGACTTTTCAGTCATTATGTATATTCCCTGATTCACTCGATTATGTATATTTCCTGCAATTTCCATTAGTAATTATAATAATGAAGACATTCATATCGAGTTATTTCTAAGTAGTATCTGTTCAAAGCGCTCCTACATCATTACCCTGAAGGAATTGTAATTTCAAAGTACTATAAAGCGCTAACTCGACCATGTTAGGTCCGTACATTCTGTTTTCAGGTACTCGTTTTGACAGCTATTTGTGAAACTGACATGAACATAATTTCCGCGAATGAAAGGTGATTAACCTTGCTCATGATTTTTTATTGCTATGGGGAAGACCATTGATATTTCTCATGTGCATATATCATGATCAGATATCTTATAGATGAGGTCATATTTTTTTACCGCGTGACATTAAACTTGGTACAGCTAGCATTTTTTGGAAAACTTTAACCCTTGGCCATAAAGTGTGATTAGGTAGAGAGTGATTTTGATATTTCACATATGCATCTATCATGATAAGCCCTTTTAGATGAGGTCATACCTTTTGACTTCGTGATATCATCATATGACCATAGAAGAAATTCAAGAAGAAAATGAAGTTGTCGAATTATTATTAAAATAAAGATGAGAAGAGAGAGAAAACAGCGAATAAAATATAAGATAAAATTAAGAATACAATATAAGGTTGGGAGAAAGGGTACAGAGAGATACTATGAGAGAGACATACAGACAGACATACATATACACAAATTGCAAAGTCAAGAATATAAAGCATGTATGCTTGGATTTCGATGACATTTATGATTATGTACGCTTGACTGTCTTATCCTCTCTTCTCTTCCTATCAAAGTAAGAAAAAAATGATCATTTGGTGTTACAGTTACAAATAATAGCCGCTTGAATGATAGACAAAATTTACCTGAGGCCTAAAAAACACTAAAAACGCAGAAAATTAAAGTTAGTAGAACCCAGACTAAAACTTCGTCGTTCTGAAACCTGCTGTTTTTCTCTCACTGTGCCTCTGTTCCCTCATTCTGTCGATCTTCTTTATTTCGGCTCTGTTTACTCTCTTTTGTATTGCAGCATTTACGTGTTAAATAACTGGAATATTGCTTACAACATTGTAATGGCCTACTGAAAGGTATTTTATTAGCGCTTCTTTCTGAGTGAGTGCTGATTGACATGAAGTCAAGGGAGATAATAAATATCGTCTTCTGGCGATGTATCCCGTACCATGTGGTTGTGTTGTCACTGTGTCGAGATGGCCGATACTGCAAACACGTTAAACCCCAAATCAGCTGATAAAACCCTTAGTTTCAGTTTGAAATCCCCGATAACAACAAGACTAAAGCATGTCAAAAATCTTTTCTGGGTATCAAGACTTAATAAATAACCCACGAGTGACGGGTTTTGACAGATTATGTTTCCCAAATTATAAAAGAGACACAGAGTATATGTTGATAGGATCACATATGTCAAATTTTTTTTAATCGATGTTATTACATCGGGAACTACAAACTGTTACTGAAAATAACAAGTTAAAGGTCAATCAGTACATTAGAGCGAAAATACGGCAATTCAAAGTCGGGATTTTGATCGAAAACCGGACAATGTGGCTCGAGTGGCGCGCGCAAATTCGCCAAACGTAATTTTGAAACCTTGTCATAAGCTGACAGGAAGATATATTTGATTCGATAGTGTTTATTAGGTATTGTAACTAATATGAAGATTAATTGGATGCATAATTTCGAATATTATACGTATTTGAGATGTTTTCTTGATTTGTCCATAAAATCAAGCATTTTAGAGATATTATGCATAAATGGATATATTTGCAAGTCCAGTGATGAGATATTAACTTCAATCAGCATATTAGATATTTTGTAGCTTATCAAAACCAAATAAAATTTTAAGAAATATACTCTGTTTCACTTTAATTTCGTTATTCTCGAGTCTTGGCGAGGGAAAAATAATCTGCCATTCCCCTATCGAGTTGATTATTGTTTATATTACCAATATGTCTTTGAAAGGTAGAAACTGATATTCTTTAAATAAGTTTTTCTCCATAATTCTATAAGGGGTTAATCTCCAAATTCATACGCAATTGCAGTCCTTTCTCCCTAACATAACTACGTGCTACAACAGAGTTTACAAGTTAAAAGTTAGCTGTGGTTGGTGCTTAAATTGATTTGTTGTTATGTTTTCCTTAACGTCACTTCAAGTTGTGTATAAATTTGAGGTGATAAATTAAGCCCTTCTGTAATAGATTACAAACCGTCGTATACTGATATTCTAATGACGTCGTGGATGTACTATGACGTCATAACCGACACCCATGACATGGGACACTCACGGTAGGGGCGTGGCCGGGGCTATGTGACGTCACACAGGGATTGTCAGACGCTTCACAACAACACCGATTCACAGGAACAGTTTGCTGACGGTTGTGACAGCTTTGTGAGCTCTATATTCTGGAACATTTCAGGAATTTTCCAGAAACTTTCAGACAATGATTTTTGTTTATATATATGTTCATTTGATATTGTCGGATTAACAGAAACATGGTCCATAAATTTAGAATTAGAAAATATCTTCAAAGATTACACAATAATAAGTAAAGATGCTGATAAATTGTCAACATGTGGCAGGCACTCTGGTGGGATTGTGGTATTAGTTAGAAAACATTTAAACAATTATATCAAATTGTTTAAAATAACAGAAAATGCTGTTTTCATTTTATTTGACAAAACCTTATTTAGATATGATCATGACTCACTGTATGCATGTGCCTATATCCAACCAGAGGGCTCAACATGGTATAACAAAATCAGCGCTCAATGTAAAAATGGTATTACACTTTTTCAAGAGAGCCTTTTAGAGATATTAGCAGATTTTGAAAGGGTTTCTATCTTATGTGGTTGTGACTTTAATGCTAGAACAGGAACTAAGTGTGATTTTGCAGAGGATGACATAATTGAATACACTGAAAAAGACAGTAATTCTATGTGGGATTTTATAATTGATTCCTTTAATCTTGAACGCTTTTCTTGTGACAAAATCGTAAATAATTTTGGGAAGTGTCTATTGGATTTATGCTCAGTCTTAAACATCCATTTCATGAATGGACAATGCGATCGAGATAAAAAATACTGGAGACTTTGCATTTTTAGGTGTTAATGGGGCTAGTGTCATTGATTATGTCACCCTCTGTTTGATAGTGTTATTGACTTCGGGATAGAGTCTCACCCTGAATCAACCCATCTCCCTGTCACATTGAAATTACGAGCGCTTCATAAACAACACGTTTCTTCTGATAGTCAAGTATAGAAGAATAAATCATTCAGGTTTATATGGGATAACAACAAGTTACAAACATTTAGGGATAATCTCTTCTCTTATTCAATTCAGGAATTACTTGTTGACCATGCAATGTCAAATATCGAAATGAGTATCCATTATTTAGCAGACGCTTTATGTTTAGCTGCTTCAAGCATGAAAAGACAGGTTGGAAAAAGTAATGACGCTAGGGTAAATACCTGCAAATGGTTTGATGCCGAGTGCGATATTCTGAAGAAAGATAGATGTCGATCTTTAAACCACTTTAGGAAAAGTAAAACCATTGAGAATCTTCGCAAATACCATAATGTTAGAAATAAGTACACTGCAACTTGTAAAAGAAAGCGACAGGCTTATTTCAATGGTAGACACCAAATTTTAGAGAAAAGTATTAATAATTCCAAACAATTTTGGTCTGAACTAAAACGCTTAGGCAATCGTCAAAATATAAATGATATTGATATAAAGGCTGGCATGACTACTTCAAGGATTTATTCTCTTCTTCTGATATGAATGATCCTTTAACTGACTTATATGGAAACAAGACTTCATTACCGCTAGATACAGATATACAGTTTGTTAATGATATATTAGATTCACCTATTAGCATAGAATAAATTCTCGAAAGTATGCATAATCTTAAATGTAATAAAGCTCCGGGTATAGACGATACTATCCCTGAATTCTTTAAAAACTCAACAGATATTTTGCTACCATATTTGGAATTAATATTCAACGTGATTTTAGAAAATGGAAATTTTCCTGAAGCGTGGTCGATCGGTGTTATTGTTCCGATTTATAAACAAGGTAGTTAGCAAGATATGAACAATTACAGAGGTATCACTCTTCTTAGCATCTTCAGCAAACTATTTACATATATCATAAACAAAAGATTAGTTTTTTGGGCAGATACTTTGAACAAAGTAAGTGAGAAACAAGCCGGATTCAGAGACGGATATTCAACTATCGATAATATTTTCACTCTACAAACCTTGATACAAACATATCTAAATACAAAGGGGGGTAAATTTTATGTGTTTTTTGTGGACTTTGCCAAATCATTTGACTCAGTTGAAAGACATAAGTTATGGGATTAACTAAGTTAACATAGTTTGAGTATGAAAATGAACAAGTTATTAAGCAGTGTCTATGAGAATGTCAAAGTTTGTGTAAAGAATAATAATGATATATCTGACACTTTTAATAGTTATTTAGGCGTTTTGAACCCATTTTTATTTACAATCTTCATAAATGAGTTGGCCATTCAAATAAGGAAGAACTGTACCCATGGTATACAGCTCCACCCAGATATAACGGAATTGTTTTTATTATTATTCGCAGATGATATTATCCTGTTTTCGTCAACTGTACTGGGTCTACAGAGACAAATATATGAATTAGAAAAATATTCTGATGAATGGAAACTTGCAGTGAATAGATCCAAATCGAAAGTTATGGTATTCAAAAATTGGGGGAAATTATCCAAAACTGAAACATGGCAATTTAAAGGGCAGCGACTGGAGACGATTTCTTTTTATAAATATTTGGGTGTATATTTCAGCAAAAACCTTTCCTGGGACAAACATTTTAACCAGGCTGCAACCCAAGTTTAAAAGATATTTATCGGAATTTGTAAACGAACACGTATCTTTGGCGGTCTCTCATACCAAACCTTCTTCAAAATTTTCGATGTTAAAATCAAACCAATATTATTGTATGGGTCAGAAATATGGGGTTTACAAAATACGGACGTTATTGAAAAGGTTCACCTGTTTGCATGCAAGAACGTTTTAGGAGTCTATAACACAGGAACCCGATATTGTAAATAAAATGTAGGTAAAACGTGGGTAAGAAAGACCCGTCCCCTCTATAAATAGAGTAAAGGAATAAAGGCATCCATGTTGCCGATCTCGACTCGCTTCCGAGTTTAGTCAAAATTATCGCTTCAAATTGGTGACATCTCATACACATACACAAGAACCTCTCAGTTATACATTTCTCCGCAAAACTTGGCTTATTTCCAACACATGTCACCCTTCAAATAACTTTTATATCTATTTAAATTCGCAAAATGACCGCAGAAACCTCTGGGGTGAACGTTACTCCGCACCAAATGCCTCTAGGGCTATCTGATTGGTCCGTTAGGCGAATTTATTTTAAGCCTCGCTTAACAAACAAAACGGCATGGTTTGGACAGTGCAATGTTTCGGGAATGATTTCGCTATCAATTTCTGATCAGAAGAGTGCTTTATCTTTAGTAGAAATTACACATTCTGTTGTTATCATTGGGCAGGCACATGTAATACTGTATTGTTTGTTTACGTAAAAATTGAAAGAAAGTATCAATGAATATGTCAAAACTCTCCTGGCTCAGTGATGTATGTTTCACTAAAGTTGAATTGCCAAACTTTCTGTCCAGTGACGAGAAGAAACATAAGAGTGATTTTCCACAGTTATTTATCTAAATATTAATGTCATATATCTAGTTATTATTTCTGATGTTTTATTCTAATATTTGTGTTTTTCAGTTTTCAGTGTCATGTACAACAACATCCCCAAACATCAAAACATTTTTTCAATACGTTTATCAATAGGCTGTTTATTCTGAAATAATGTTAAATTAACATTTACAAAACAAGTCTGTCTGAAAGTATATTTATGATTGCCAGCATTTTGTTCATTATGTTAACAAAAATATGCATTTACAGTTTTGGTATAAAAGAGTATTTCTTTGATGCCAAATTGACATTAATAAAACATATGCTTAAACTATCTTTTACATAACGTAACTGGTAAGAACCTTCAAATCACAATTTTCAGAAAAAAACTTATCATTCCACAGATTGTGTTAATAGTGTTGATACACTTATGTATAACTAAATCTTTTGGTTGTGCTTTATTCACTTGAAATAATTCACTGATATATTGGTAATAATACATCAATTTAAATTTACTGATATGTAAAAGTTTGTATTATGAATTATTTAGATATTTATTAATTCTTGTAATTATACACATGAGATAAACAAATATTTAAACTCTCTTTTTTAAATAATGAAATGGGAATTTCCATTGAATAATTCTACAGTGTGTGAAGACAAGAGCTTGGCCGTGACAATCCCCTAGTGCAAAAATGATAGATTCCACATACCAAAATAAAAAATCTTTTGACTCCATTGTGACAACCTGGCTTGAAAATGGTGGAACATCAATAAAAATCGCCTTTTAAATTTTGCGCGACTTTTAGAAATTATCTAGAGAAAATCGCCCTTACGTTTAACGGACCAATCAGATCGCTCGAGGGGCATTTGGTGCGGAGTAACGTTCACCCCAGAGGGTTTTGAGGTCGTTTTGCGAATTTAAATAGATATAAAGGTTATTTGAAGGGTGACATGTGATGGAAATTAGCCAAGTTTTGCGGAGAAATGTATAACTGAGAGGTTTTTGTGTATGTGTATGAGATGTCACCAATTTGAAGCGATAATTTTGACTAAACTCGGAAGCGAGTCGAGATCGGCAACATGGATGCCTTTATTCCTTTACTCTATTTATAGAGGGGACGGGTCTTTCTTACCCACGTTTTACCTACATTTTATTTACAATATCGGGTTCCTGTGGTCTATAATTGCTGTTAAATATTGGCTGAAACTTTTGTCAATGTCTTCTGATAGAATACCGAAAAAATGTTATAACATGATGTTACTGTATGATAAGAATGGACAAAGAAATTGGGCATCTAACGTTAAGAGTTTTCTTTTTTCTACTGGCTTTGGAAACATTTGGATTGAACAATATGTAGAATCTGAACCATTATTTATAATGTCACTTACTGTTAGACTGAAAGACATATTTATGCATACATGGTGTGAACAAAACTATCTGTCAAGTAAATGCTCTTATATTCACAGTTTAAAAATGATTTATTCAAAGAAGCTTACTTATCATGTGTTGATTTACAAAAGTATAAACGATCACTAGCAAGATTCAGATGCTCATCACACGATTTATTAATTGAAAGCGGAAGATATAGAAATATTAAAAAAGAAGACCGGATATGTACACTTTGTACTTTACATGTAGTTGAAGATGAATACCATTTTCTCTTTGTATGTCCATTATACGATTCATTACGATGCAAATATATTAAACGGTACTATTATGTCCATCCAAATCTAATTAAATTGTATAGTCTTATGAGCTGTAAAAATCAATATACATTACAAAATCTTGCCATGTATATCCATAATGCAATGATTTATAGAAAACATGTCATTTCACTTTAATAACTAAACCTACTTATTCATGTATATCCCAACTATCAATGTAAATGTACTATAGGCCTGAGGCCTCTTCAGTGCGGAAATAAAGATTGATTGATTGATTGATTGAACCCCTCGTGTCTAAGACGTCAAGTAAATCAAACGAAAATCGTGGAAACTTTACGCAGTAAATTGATAATAGATAATCTATACTTTCGAACAATTTGACTGACTCATAGACAATTTTTTGCATCGGCACTTGAGAGAAAGAACAAATATCAAAAACATATAACAATAAATTGATTTTTTTCTTTATTTAGTAGGATGAAAAACAAACTGCCAGTCGAAAACACGTCTTAAACATGGAATGGTTCCTTGTAACAGGCGTGCAAACAGTTAGTGGAAGGATTTCAACTGGAGTCGATGCTCATACCCTGATATAGATGAGATGAATGAGATGGATGAGAAGATTGAGAGAGTCTACCATTGGTCATCATTTTAGAGGACGAATCTAGTCTAGATTTGGTGCACAATTAGAAGGCAAATCTAGGCTGGACTCTATACATTTACATACATTTCAATACATTCTATCATGTTTCAGTGATGTGAAGGCTTGTACTTTGAATAATTCTGTATGAAATTGTGTGCCTTTAGATCAATTTGCTACATTGAAAAGTAACGAAGAATACATTTAAAGGGTTCTCGTAACACAAAACTACCATGTTTGTTTCCATGACTTATCAATATCTCAATATACAAAAGAAAGACAGTTAACAGAAAGCTTAACTGTTAACTTCTGTGTGACTACACACATACATGAATCACCCATTTTAAGTAGTTTGGCTAGACTAAGATGCATGGGTTCAATCAAATGTGCAACAAACAGGTTTATCTCACGTGCTCGTTGCTACTCATTCAAACAGAAAAAGAGAAAGGAAAAATACAAATATATTCCGACTCTATAATTCAAGGCCAATCAAAAAGTTTAAAACTCAGATTATAGTGAAAAACTGATTCTGCTGACTAGGATAGAGTTACACGCCCCTGTCAACAGTGTCACGAAGCACAGCAGCTGAGTAAAACTAAGGTAATATCAAAATACCTTGTGAAAACTGACTTCTAATCGTCAATATTGCTTTATTAGGGTCTAGAGCGTCTTTATGAACAAACCATGATTGACTTAATGCTCTATAGAGCGAGGATCGGCCTCTTTTCGCACACGAGGGGTACGCGTCAGGTCGGACATTGTGACAGCTACACACCGTACACCTCTAGCTCTGATGTACCCTGTAGACTAGCACTCTGTGCTGTGCTGATATCTGCCCATCTCATCCTGTCTTTCTCTCTTGTGCGCTTTGTCGAACTTAGTGCTGATACTGGGTCCCCACACTTTGATTTTCTGGCTGGTGAAAATGTTTGTTTACATTTGTGCGACAATAGTGACGTCACAGATAGTTCACGACTGACCAGTGCTTTGTGTTACAAAGATCTACCAGTAAGTCTCCCTTTAAAGAGACTGGTTCCATCCTTGTTACACCTGTCAGGGGATGTTGAGCTTAATCCCGGGCCAATTGATAGTCTTGATGAGTTAAATAGGTCTATTTCAAAACAAATACAGGCTAGCGAGGAAAGACTATCAATTGATATCAGATCGATCAAAGCTGATATTAAGGATATGAAATCTGACATAACCGTCTTAAGGGAAGACATAAACAATAGTAAGAGAGAACAGGATATACTGAAACTCGATATCGATGCTCTAGATGATAGGACAGCGGGTTTAGAGTCATATTTAGAGGAGCTTGATGCTAAGTTCGAGGAACAAGAACAACGTAGCAGACGAAACAATCTTGTGCTCTACAATGTACCTGAAAGTGGTGATCGTGAGACGTACACTGAGAGTAAGGACAAAGTTTTGACTGTGTTGAATAAAGCCAGGGTAGAGAAAGATCTCCCACCATTAGTCCCAAGGGATATAGAGAGAGCACATAGGCTATCCTCTAAGAGGAATGACAAGACTCGCCCCATTATAGTCCGCATGTGTCATTGGGAGGACAAATGGCATTCAGTGAAAATGAGGAGTGTTTTGAAAGTTCAGGGGGTGGGGATTGCTAACGACCTTACAGTGTTCCAACGACAGGAGTTACAACGCCGTCGAAGTGAAAACCCAAACATGCACTTTTACTTTAAGGGAAATAAGCTAATGCAAGATCCACGAGAAGACCCCCCTGAGACCTCCGATAAACAGGCACAAACCGTAGCTCATGACCAGTCTCCCCCACGTCCGCCTAGGAACACGTCACGACAGGATAGCCAGGGTACCCACCGCGGGCTCAGGTCGGCATCGCGTCGCTATCACAGGGGACGTTCTAGATAGGGGTGGGGCCACGGCCAAGCTTCCCATACCTACCGCTCTGCGGCGTGTAGGGAACAACCGGATCATGAAGATACATTCATTGACAGTGATTTCGTAAAATCTAATTTCGTGAATTTTATGTTCTGGAACATTGGTGGAATATCTCATAAACTTTCGGATAATGACTTTATTGAGTATATCAATAATTTTGATATCGTTGGAATTAGTGAAACCTGGAGCAGTGATGTAGATAAAGCCAATTGTTTTCCTGATTTTGAGGTAATTGTAAAAGTAGCAGATAAAATATCTACTTTTGGAAGACTATCAGGTGGAATTTTAGTTTTGATACCTAATCAGTTTTGTAAATATAGAAAGTGGACAAAAATTACGGAAATTGCTGTTTATATATTGTTTGATCGTGCACTATTTGGTTTCGACAGAGACATACTATATTCATGTGTATATATCCAACCGGATAAATTATCTCCACATTGTAAAAATGGTATATTTGTATTTCAAGACTCGTTAGTAGATATTGTGTCCAACTTACCAGATGTTTATATACTCTGTGGCGGAGATTTTAATGCTCGAACTAGTACAAACCTTGACTTCATAGAGGATGATATATTAGAATTTACAGAAAATCACAATGACTCAAACTGGGATTTTTTAACTGACTTTTTTAATCTTAAACGCTTTTCAGCCGACAGAGTTATAAACAACTTTGGTAAGACCTTATTAGACTTATGTTCTACCTTGAATGTTCACATTATGAACGGTCGATGTGGTAGTGACCAAGGAATTGGAGATTTTACATATATAGGTCATAATGGTACAAGCCTTATAGACTATATAATCTCATCATCAGTACGATTTGATTTTGTAAATAGTTTTAGTATAGAATCTCGTACAGAGTCAGATCATCTACCAATAACAATGTCATTGAAGTCCGACCACGTAAGATCTTCTGACAGGCATGGCAAAAGCCCAAAATATTCTTATAAATTTTTCTGGGAAAACGATAAAAGTGAACAATTTAGAGAGAATCTTTTATCTGATCATGTTCAATCACTGTTGGATAAGTCGGTTAACTTTGCTTTTACGAATATTGATGATAGTATTAAATATGTTACCGATGCCGTCTGTTTAGCTGCAGAAAATATGAAAAGGAAAGTATGTACATCTAAAAGAAAATTGAGGAGGTGGTATGACGAGGAATGTGAGAAATTAAAATTAAAACGGTGTAAGTTGCTGAATAACTTCAGGAAGTCGAAAGATAAGACCTCATTTGATGAATATTGTTTGATAAGAAATAAATATAATGCAGTATGTAAGCAAAAGCGACTAGATTACTTTAGAAAGAAGCAGTTAGACATAGAAAATAGTATATCTGACTCAAAAAGGTTTTGGTTTGAATTGAAAACGTTGAACAATCCTACCGTTGTTAAAAACAATATTAGTATGGCTGAATGGCATCGACACTTTAGAAACCTTTTTAACCCGGATACTGATGATACCAATAGCAACGATATCTCTGCAGGCGATGCAAATCCATCATTTCGTGATCCTAATTTTGCTTTAACAGAGGATATACTAGATTGTCCAATCAGTAGAAATGAGATAATAGACAGTATTAAATGCTTAAAGGCGAATAAATCACCAGGTATTGACGATATCATACCGGAGCTCATTAAGAATTCGGCAGACATAATAGCACCATATCTAGAATTATTGTTTAACATTATACTAGACAAAGGTACTTTTCCAACTAGTTGGTCAATCGGAATTATTGTCCCGCTCCATAAGCAAGGTTGTTTAGACAATCCAAATAATTACCGAGGCATTACTCTTTTGAGTATTCTTAGTAAGGTTTTCACTGCTATCATAAACAGAAGATTAGTATCATGGGCGGAGGCAATGGAAAAAATAAGTGAATCCCAGGCAGGTTTCAGAAATGGGTATACAACAGTTGATAATATGTTTGTACTACAAAGTATTATACAAAAATATCTTAATACCAAACGAGGTAAAATCTACGCCCTTTTCGTTGATTTCGAAAAATCCTTCGATTCCGTAGACAGACAAAAGCTGTGGGATATTTTAAATAACCACGGCCTTAGCCCGAAGATGAAAAAACTTATCCAAAATATATACGAAAATGTAAAAGCTTGTGTTAAAAATAATAATGAATTTTCAGATTCTTTTGAACTACAACTTGGGGTGAGACAAGGTTGCATTCTTAGTCCATTCTTATTTTCATTTTTTATAAATGAATTGGCAACCCAAATTGAAAGTTGTGAGTACGGAATACAGTTACATCCGGATCTAGTGCAGGTTTTTCTTTTGCTTTTTGCAGACGATATCGTGCTTTTTTCAAGTACCGTAGTCGGTTTACAAAAGCTCATTAAAGAACTTGAGATTTACTGTGACAACTTCAAGCTAACGGTAAATAGAAATAAAACTAAAGTCGTAGTATTTAAGAAAGGAGGATGTTTAGCAAGAAAAGAGAAATGGTGGTACAAAGGTGAGGAATTAGAATGCATTAATTCTTATAAATATTTAGGATTATTTTTCAGTAATACTTTATCTTGGTCAATGCATATTAAGTACGCTTGTCTGCAAGCACAAAAGGTAATGATTGGTATCTTTAAACAGTTTCGTGTACTTGGAAACATAAATATAAATTCATATTTTAAAATATTTGATGCTAAAATTCAGCCAATATTGACGTATGGAGCTGAAATCTGGGGCTTAAATTATTACAACGACATTGAAAGAGTGCATCTGAAAGCATGTAAAAGATTTCTAGGTGTTAAATGTAGTACGACGAATGCAATGGTGTATGGAGAATGTGGTAGATACCCGATACAGCTGTTTTCAAATATCAAAGTGATAAAGTATTGGTTAAAGTTACTGAAGATGCCCCCATATAGATTGCCAAAGAAACGTTATAATATGATGATGTTATATGATAAGACTGGATACACAAATTGGGTTACTTCTGTAAGAAAATTCTTGTTTTCAAAAGGTTTTGGTTTTGTGTGGTTAGACCAGAATGTTGATTCGAATGATAAATTTATTTTTCAATTAACAAGACGATTAAAAGATATATATTTACAAGAGTGGCTTGAAAAGATATCACTTTCCAGTAAATGTTTGTACTATAAGATGTTTAAATGTACTCTTGAATCTGAAACCTATTTTTCATGTGTTAATGTAAAGAAATTTAGGATAGCATTAACTAGACTAAGATGTTCTTCGCATGATCTATTCATCGAAAGTGGAAGATTCAAATCAATCCTAAGAGACAATAGAATTTGCAAATTATGTAATTTGATCCAAATAGAAGATGAATATCACTTCGTTTTAATTTGCCCTGTTTATAATTCCCTGAGAAAGTTGTATATCAAATCTTATTATTCTGTACATCCAAATCTTTTTAAATTTGCAGAATTGTTAAATAACAAAAACTATACAGTTATCCAAAACCTGTCGATGTTTGTGTATTATGCCATGTTATTTCGATCAGAATATATCTCAAACCACAGTATAAAATACACTTAAATTTTGTCATATGTTTGTAAAGGACTTGTGCGTGTAAATATTATTATATAAATGTATTGTACTACAGGCCTGTGGCCTTTCAGTACCGGGAAAAAAAAAAAAAAAAAAAAAAAAAAAAAAAATTGAAATTGAATTGACTAGCAGTGATGATTATTTTCAGATAATTTTACGCGTTTCAAAAATGCTTGTATTTTACAATCTGGTTTCATAAGCACAGTGTATGTTCAATCTGCTTTCATCATATCAGTTTCCCTTCGTCATATGTATCTTCTGAATCTGATTGACATAAACAGATAAAAACGACATGATTAAAGTGAATGTTGAAACCAATATCTACGCCATTTCATAATGATGTACATTAAGGTTGTAACGATATAATAAATGTTTAATATTATATATGATGAATAACAGAAAAGCATCAATGTAATTCGTGTTTTTTTGTTTCATATGAAATAAAAATTAGTTAAATTTTTGCAGGAATGCAAAGCAAAAAATGTAACTAAATACAAATTAATTCTTCAATTTTTCGTACATGAATTCTTTTAGTTTAAGGTTTTAGCAGTGAAGTAAAATAACAACTCCCCTCTGCTTTGAATATAACTTTAGTTGAGAATTGCAAGATGAAAATGAATTCTTTTCAACTAATATGTTTGGTGCTAAGAAATCAAATTCATTTGCCAGCATTATTATTATAATAATTATTATATACATGCTCATGTTGTGATCTTGTGCTTGTTATTATTTATACTTTTGTAATCATAAGACTTTATGTACGTCGCATATATTATGTTGTTATGGAGAGGCATTAATATAAGCCATTGGCTTGTTTGCCTATCCAGTTTCTGTATATTTATAGAAATAAATATGTTTAAAACATTTGCCAGCATATGAAAATACTCTGCAGATAATGAGTAATCCAAAACAAGGTACTGGGGTGCATACTTCTAATATGAACTTGTCCATATTTGGTTTGTACATGTATATTGACGTCATCCTCGGATTCAATTCTGAAGCAGTAAAGAAATGCATTCATTCTTTCAACCGATAAAAAGAGATAAACAAAGCCCTGGAAAACCGCTGGAAAGGATATTGGATTAAGATATGTAAATGTATGTGTAGATATGATTTGTTAATCGTACCTTATCAAAATTCGAACAAACCTGTAGAGGTTTCAGATTCTTTGAAGGCGATCCTCCTTGGGGTATGGCCTCCCACCTCCCCTTATTCTGTCTGGCATTGTCTAGATTGATAAGTGAGGAGTTAGAGTTACCTGCCCTTGAGTTGCACTAAGGCTGCTGCCGCTAGGGTGACAGGTACTTCGACGGGATGGTCGTACATACGATAACACTTTTTGTGAGTGTAAATTTTTATTCAAAAATAGTTACAACCTGTCATATATGCAAATTAACAGATACTTATGCTAATTAAGTACCCCAAGGAGGATCCCCTTCAAAGAATCTGAAACCTCTACAGGTTTGTTCGATTCTTTTTCAGTAGGGTATCCTCCTTAAGGTACTTAATTAGCATAAAAACAGACTCCCAAATAAATGCAACTGGGAGTGGAATTCTGACTGCAGATAATATCCAATAAAATAGATATATACACACCTGGTCACGTGACCTCCCTCGTCGGGGCGAACACACATCGGACCTGGGTGCTAACTGAGTGGTCATAAATACGACCTATTTACACTTTTTATAACCAAAAACCCACCCCCCCACCCTTTTTTTTTGAAAAGGAGATCTAGGGGTATCTAGGCTTTGAAAAATAAATATCAATATCCCAGGCCATTCCTCTCGGAACAGCAGCCACCGGTACTGGAGTAGGAAAGGGACTTAATATACAAAAGTGCACATTAAAAACAATTAGTTTATTAGTGAAACATAAAAAGTAAAAACCCCGAGAACTCAGTCAATCAGAGGGTTTACGATTCTGTCCACTGGAGAGAACTGTCTTACCAAACCGAGCACGCTCGTTAGAATGCTTGTCGAGTTGGTAATGCTTTATGAACGTACTCGGCCGGCTCCAAATGGCCGCTGAGCAGATCTCTTCAATGGGCAGAGCCGCCGCATACGCCTGAGAGGTCGCTACCGCTCTGACTGAGTGAGCTCTCAAATTACCAGGGGGCTCCTGACCCTTATGGACATAGCCCATACAAATAGAGGATACCAGCCATCTAGAAATGGTTTGCTTAGAGGCTGGTTCACCCGGTTTTCCCCCTCCGTAACAGCAAAACAATTGCTTATGTTTACGGATGTCCTTTGTCCGCTTAATGAATCTGAATATATCTAGAATATGGGGAACAGAATTAGCTACACCCGAGGCTGCCGGCTGCGTGAGCGCTGGCAACTCTATCGGGGCTGTTACGTGAAATGAATGATCCACCTTGGGACGATACGAGTCAGGCAGTCTAATGCTGACTCTGTCTTTGTGGAAGACAGTCAGCTCGGGATCAGCGGACATCGCCTGAATGTCGCCTACCCGCCTGCCCGACGTAATCGCCACCAAGAAAGCCGTCTTCCAGGTCAGTAGCTGGAGTGATAACCCAGCTAAGTGGTTGAAAGAAGGCCCTGATAGCCAATCAAGTACTATAGATAGATCCCAAGAAGGGCTAATCCGTCGCACTGGGGGGGCGGATTCTGTCCACACCTGCTAAAAAACGCTGTACCAGAGGATGATTACCCAGAAGGGCACCATCGACTGGAACGTGTATCGCCGATATCGCTGTAGAGTAACCTCTGACTGTGGACGCGGCCAAGCCGGAATCCAGTCTCGACTGCAGAAACTCTAGTACTGAAACTAGATCTGCAGAAAAGGGATCGAGGATCTCTCTATCGTTACACCAGCGCGCATAACAGGCCAATCTATCATTGTACTGAACCTTTGTCGAATCCCTCCTCGAAGCCAGTATTGTGTCTGCAATTCTTGCAGGAATACCGCTCTCCTGGAGGCGATTCCGGACAATGGCCATGCCACCCACTGAATTCTGGGATTCGGATGTGGTGCTCCCTCCTGTGACAGGAGGTCGGGCCGAAAGGGCAGCAGAACTGGAGGCATCGTGAGATACCGAAGCACTGTCGGAAACCAGCTCTGCGCCGGCAAAAAGGGTGCCTGAAGCACCAGTAGCCAAGCATCTGGCTCCTAAGAAGATCAGATCCTGAGACGGAACCAGGTCTGACTTCTTCAGATTGACTATCCACCCCAGACTGACCAAGATATTGAGAATGTCCTGGGTGGCCTCCTGACTCAGTGCACGAGACAAAGCTCTGATCAGCCAGTCCTCTAGGTACGGGTGACAGCACCTGCGCTGTGATCTGGCGACCTGTGCCGGAATCAGCATCAGTTTGGTCTACACCCTTGGCGCCGTAGAGATGCCGAAGGGGAGCACACGAAACTGGTAGCACACCCTGTCGAAAGCAAACCTCAGTTATTGCTTGAACTGGGGGTGCATTGGAACATGGAGATAGGCGTCCTTGAGGTCTATTGACGACAGCCAATCTCCCGTCTCTACTGACGCAATCACCGATCTCAGAGTCTCCATCTTGAAAGATGGAACCTCCAACATGGTGTTGAGGAACTTCAAGTTCAGAATTGGCCTGAAGCCTCCGTCCTTCTTGGTCACCAGGAAGTACCGAGTAGAAACCTGACTCTTCCTGGCCCCTTGGAACTACCTCGATCGCAGCCTTGTCTAGCAAAGCTTTGACCTCGGCCCGGAGGACTTCTGCTTTCTCCCGATCCTTCGGCACCGGCGTACATCGTACTCCTGCGAAGGATGGGGGTGCGCATTTCCACTGCGGCATGTGGCCGTCCCTGAGCGTGGACAGGACCCAGGGATTGGACGTGACCCTGCCCAATTCTTCCCATTAGGAACCCTGATTGGGTTTCCCGCGGCCCCGAAAAGGCTGGCGCTTATTGCGTTTGCCTCCTCCTCTACCTTGCCCTCTTCCCCTACCCCTACCGCAGCCCCCGGTGATAGGAGCGTACAGTGAATCCAACGGCGTGGTGGGACGGGGTGTAGGAGGAATAGGAGCCCGCTTGCGCTTGACCTGCGGCTCCTCCAAGAGGACTTGAGCCTCCTTGGTGACAGCAGCCAGGTCAGCAGCCTCCTTGACTACCTGAGCAGCCCCCGGAAACAGCGTGGAGCCGAGCCGGTAGGGCAACTCAAGCAGCTTGTTTGTGGTGGCCTGGTTGTAAGATGATGTGGCCAGCCACAAACGGCGCATTCCCACAACTGCGCCCATCATCTGGGAGGCAGAACTCCGAATAGAGTCTCTCGCCAGATGGGAGGAAACCTCAGCCAGCTGCCCTAGAAGTTTCACGGAGTATGTGGTTCCTTCTTCCCTGGCCAAAACCTGAGTCTGCATAGCAGCTAGGTAGGCCTTATGTACGCTCACCTTCATCTGCTGAACCGCGTTCTTGTACGCACTCTGAAAAGAGGCATACGCGGACTTCAGATGAACGGCTTGCTGTACAAAGGGGGGCAGACGCCGATCCTGCTTCGCCGGTGTAGCGGAAGCGAGGTTGACGGAGGTTAAGACGCACTCGTCTACCGTAGGGACCTCCCATAGTTTTCCGTCTCCCAGAGGGTAGCGCTTAGTCAGATCCTTGAGATCACCGACCGTGCGCGCCCGTCTAAGAGAGGGTTAACCACTTCGGCCTCTATAGTTGATAGGAGGCGGAGCTGGGGCCGTGCCACCTTGCCAGGGGCAAAGGCGTCACCAGGAAGGCGGAATCCCGACGAATCCGACTCCGGTACTGGAGCAGCAACTCCAGGCAAGTGAGCGAACCTGTCCCTGACTTGCCCGAGCAAAATATGATACGGTAGACGAGGATCATCCTCTCCGTCATCAAACTCCATATCCTCCTCCAAGTCCCGATCACCAATATTGCACGAGGCGATGGGGGGGGGGGGGGGGGGGGTGGCGGCAACTCACGTTGGAGCACCGGCGGCTGCTGCTACTCCCCGTCAGAATCTACCGATCTGCCGGGAGAGGGCGTAGCCTTAGCTTTTTTACCCTTACCGCGCCCTTCCTTGCGCTTTAACCTAGAAGGGGGGTCCCTTTCTGAGATGTCCTCCCCCGCCTTGATGAGGTTGGAGAAGAAGAGTAGATCTGCTCGTCTGGTCTTCCTCGTTTTGGGCGTGAACCCCAAACAAACAGTGCAGTCCGAGTCCTCGTGAGCGTCCTCGGCTAGACACTTGAGGCATCTATCGTGCCCATCAGCAGGGGGAATGAATGTGCGACAGCCCCTACACTGTCTGAATGACTGCAAAGAATCATTAGACACTGCTAAGGACGAGGGTAGGGGGGGAACATTGTGAATATTTGTAAACATATGTAATATGAAATCCAACAATGCACACAACAACGCAGAGGCGATAGCGAATGAATAAAATCGGCAAATGCGAAAGCAAGCTGATGATATATAAAGCCACTGCCTGAAATAAATAAAGCAAGTAATACATTGCTAATTGCTTGCAAATTAATATAATAATAATAAAACACGTATATAATGCGAATAATTACTTATGACAGAAAGCACAAGAAAGTCGAAGTTGAAAATGTAAACAACACGCCTTTCCTACGCCCGCCATATTGGATTCTTCCCACCACCCGACACGATGTCACATGGTGAAGGAAAAAATATTTAAATCACAACCGAAGGAACAAATACTGAAATGCGACCCTAATTTCGCCTCTGCGGTGTATATAAAGGGGTTACCACACATACAGAATCTTCCATGTTCATATTTTCTTTTACAACTTTCTCTTCAACGAAAGAACGAATTCTCGCATCGAATGACAGATTGATAAGTGAGGAGTTAGAGTTACCTGCCCTTGAGTTGCACTAAGGCTGCTGCCGCTAGGGTGACAGGTACTTCGACGGGATGGTCGTACATACGATAACACTTTTTGTGAGTGTAAATTTTTATTCAAAAATAGTTACAACCTGTCATATATGCAAATTAACAGATAATTATGCTAATTAAGTACCCCAAGGAGGATACCCTTCTGAAAAAGAATCCCTTTTTTCATTTGACTATTCTTGGGTATCAACAAACAATTCGAAACTAACGAACCGTAACGTATCATCTTCTTGTATCGGATTAACTCGTCGTGTGTATGAACACTGATAACCTGAATGGTTTGTGTCCAGAGCATTATGTATCACACGTTCACGCATCAAGATATCTTCCTGTTGTTGACCAGTTATTCGTGTCTATCTTAACAGATGTTATGCATATAATTTAAATGCTAAAATCTTCAAACTAATTGGAAGGATATAATTCTATTATATGGGTCGGAGGTATGGGGATTTCAACACTTTGAAACTATTGAGGGAAATAGGAGTGAAGTCTAATACTCCTAGCAATATTGTATATGGGGAATGCGGCAGATTTCCAATTAACATTTTTGCTAAAACTAGAATTATAAAATTTTGGATTCGTCTCCTAAATATGCCTTCTTTAAGATACCCACGACAATGTTACGAAATGATGATGCTGTATATCAAACATTCGTTTTTTATTAAATACCATTGGTTTTGGTGATATATGGCAGAGTCAGAATGTTCAGTTAGATACAAATTTTGTTAACGTTGTGTCACAGAGACTGAAATATATATTTACACAGGAATGGTCTATGTCTCTTTCAGTTTCAAATAAATCTTTTCTACAGAATGTTTAAATCAATATTTTATATACAGAGAATACTATTTGAGTTCATTTAATATTAGAAAATTTCGAATTACACTTGCACGCTTCAGGTGCTCATCTCACGATTTGGCTATAGAGGCAGGAATATATTTTAACATACCAAAGGAAATGAGAATTTGTAAATTCTGTAATCTTTATCATGTTGAAGACGAATACCATTTTCTTTTGGTTTGCCCGTTTTATGCTGACCTCAGAACAAACTATATTCCCCAATACTATCATTTTCATCCAAATTGGTTTAAATTTTCATTACTGTTAAGTACTGACAATACTGTCCTTATGCGTAAGTTGTCAACATTTATTTATCATGCCATGTTACTAAGAAAGAACAATGTATGAACTAGTATGAATTGATTGTATATTCTATTGTTTGATTTTTTTGGGGAGGGGGGGGGGGGGGGGGGGTGATTTTCTGATTTTTTGTGATATGATGTCCATTTTGAGAAATTGTATATATAAATCCTCCGCATCCCTGCCATAAAGACGTTTGGCTTTTATTACTAAATGCTATTATATTTAATAATCGTATGGTCTTTGAATAGTCTAAATGATTGATGATTGAAAGAGCTATAATATTCGCCACAGTTATACAGAGATATTGCTGATATAATGGTTTTATATTAACGAGTTCTTCTTCCTTTCTGCTTTATTTGATGTAACAAGCGACAAAAAAGCTGCAAACCTAACTTTTAATCAAAAATATTATGATAACATTATTAGATAACGAAGTTATCATGCTTGTGTTGAATCAAATTGAATCAAATACTGGACTTATTTTGTCTGTTGCGACGTTTCGCCCGATACCATCGAGCTTTGAGGAGCTAATGACTGTGACGCGGCTGATTGGTCACACGTGATACACGGAATCAAATGTACCGACCCAGAGTGCACAGACACATATGTAGGCGAAACCAAACAATCACTGAAGACACGCATGTATCAACATCGCTGACCAAGCAGCGGTGACCAATATGACTCTGCCGTCTACACCCATCTGAACACCACGGGACACAGTTTCAAGACCAGTGACGTGCTCGTTCTGGACACCGAGGGACGATGGTTCGAGAGAGGGGTGAAGGAATCTATCTGGGAGAGAGTGGAACGACCGTAACTCAACCGGAGAGGCGGACTGCGGTTTCAACTATCACACGTGTTGGACCGGGCGCTGCAGGATTGTCCTCGGCGTCTATCACGTGTGACCAATCAGCCGAGTCACAGCTCGTTGGTATCGGGCGAAACGTCGCAACAGACAAAATAAGTCAAGTATTTGATTCAATTTCATTATATTGATAATACAACTGGGTGAATGAAAATAATATGGGATGTTTTGCATGTGTGATAGAGGCAAGGACACAGCACTCATATTGCCGCCCGGTCTGCAAATCCGTATCAACCATATCAGACCGGTCCGCAAATCCATCGGTCAGGGGGACATTTGGTTTGAGTTATCTCCCTTTGCAGAGTAACGTCATTTGCAGCATAGATCGTGAATTGTGTGTTAACTTCGCCAAAAAAAGACGTTGTTGCCGCTTTTAACTGTAGATTTTCTTTCTAAACACCAAATGATTTAATATTCTAGTTATATGAAAAAAGTGAAGTTGCTCACAGTATCTTTATCAAACTTAACTTTAAATTTAAAGCATGATCGTTTTGTTAAAGTAATAGGCCTACATTAATTTTTGAAAACAATTTATATTTTTATAATATAATTTTTGTAGATGAAAAATGCTTGATATATGACCAAAAGGTTACAAAATGTCACTCGGGATGATATGGGGGTATCGGACTGATATTAGATATGATATGAAAAGTAACATCACACATAAACACACATATCGCTGACTCCCTCTTTTGATTTCATATTCTCCATGCAAGCCTGTATTTGGGAATGCTATTCAGAGAACATATTAAAAAAGGATCAAACTGCCGCCTGCACTTGTTCATTTTTGCGTACGACGTCAATACCTTGAAATATTTGTACTAAAAAATCACGTATATGATAAAAAAAACTGAGGTGTGTACTTTCCTTTGTACCTCAGTATTGGTTACTCGATCATTTTAAAGAAAAATAGTTGAAAAACATGCATTAATTTTCTTTTACTTAAATAATAATTAGCTAATGTTTAAAATATTCATTAATCATCGTAATAATCACGTTGACAAAAATAAAACATATAAATCATTATTTTCTCAGATATACAAAGTTTGAATTTTTAACATTTTTTTTCGAAAGGTATTTAGAGACCTTAAACTTTTTTTTAAAATATGCGCAATAACAATTGCTCCAAAAAACCTCAATCATGGAAACTTCGTAGGTCACGTGGATCATTTAGAATTTTCTGCATTTGTTTCAAAAGTAAGATCACAGGAACCTTTCAGGCATCACAATTCGGCAACTTCTGATACTAGGAGGCTGAAACTTATACATAATGTACCTTAGATATTGCTCCATAGCAAGATTGTACTGAATGTACAAATTTAAATTAATTTTTTTTATAAAAAGTTTGCTTAAAATTGCAGTATTCATGGGCAGATAACTGAAAAACTTGACTGACGAATTTAATATTTTTTGCATGGGTGGTACACATTGGCAAGATCTTTAGGATAAAAGAATTTGCTCCCGAACAGTCACTTCCGGTCAGGAGGAGAGGTCTAATTTGGAAATGTGGTGTTTCGGTTGGAATGTTTAAAAAATCGTAGCTAATCAACGACTAAGATAACTCATTGTTCTATATGTCATATGAAAGCCAAAAGTCTATAGATTTGTTTTACAAACTACCGATAAACTCACTTAATTCATTTACATTGAATTACTAACATTTGAATATTGTCAACTCTGTTTTCGTTTTGAATGCATACAATATAGGTATGTTTGAAAAATTCGTTACTCATCAGCGACAGACGACAAATCATTGTTCCATATATTTTAAGAAAGCCCAAGGAATATAGAATCTGTTAAAAATTCACAACAAATTCAGGTTATTCATTCACATTGAATTACTGACCTTTGAATTTTGTCAACTCTGCTTTCGTTTTGAATTATTGTGATAAAGGTATGTTTGAGAAATCATAGCTCATCAACAACAAATCATTCGGCAATGTTTTATATGTCACCAAACAGCTAAAGGACAATTAACCTGAGAAATTTCAACAAAAAATCATTTATGCCCATTAACATTGAAATACAAGCTGAAAATATTGGTATTTTGGTAAAATACTAAGTTTGCGCACTTTTCATATATCAACAATTCCCTTACTAATTAAGTTATCTTACAATTGATTACACCTACACACTACATTTCAAGTACAACATTTGTTATGTTACATTACATCATATATAATCATATTTAAGGGCCTTGGAATACTAACATCGAGTAGGGGTCTAAAAATACTAATTTTTCACTGTTTTCAAAAAAGTAAATAAAATCTTTACTCTTTTTTTAAAACTATTTAAGTCATCTTAACATAGCTTACATCAATGGATGCGCTTGTTAAAGACACGAAAATGCTGTGTAGTATGTTATCATAGAAACAGTAAATGTGTTAAGTTCACAAATTTCTTGTTGGTACCGTCAGCTGTTCTGTACAGGTCGAGAATTGAGCTTAATTATTCATTTATTGAGATGAAGTTTGATATTGGCGACAGATGTCGTATCGCTTACCGTTTGTTCACTTTTATACAAATATACAAATGATATATGTATATAAAGACAATTCTCTCCTCTACACGATGGTGAAAACCATTTGAAAATATTATTAATTGTTCTGGAGGTAAAGATGGTAAAGAGGCTGCAAAGGGGTTACGTATACCGCCCGTCATTTTGATGGAAAACATGATATTTGAGACAGATGTCGCAACGCTTACCGTTTCTTTATTTTTTCATGGTCAAAAAAATAATAATATTCAAATAAAGACAATTCTCTCCTAAACACGATGAGGAAAACAGTTTAAAAACATTTCAAATGGTACCGGAGATATAGAGGACGCAAGGAGTTCCGTCGGTTATTTGAAGGAAAAAATATATATAATTTGCAGCGATAGATTTCATCCATTTTGATAATTCTAATTTGTGTGTAAATTGCGAAAGAGCGAAAGATCGAAAGAGCGAAAGAGCGAAAGTGCGAAAGTGCGGAAATGTGACCTCTTGATATGTTCAAGAACATGATATTAATAGAACTATTCAAGTTTAAATGTCACATCAGATTTACTGAGATATTTAATTTATCTACAATGTATATCCCATAATTCATTATAGAAAGGGTAATTAACACGCTAAAGATGTTATTGCTCTCATTCAAAAGATTAATATCATTTATACCCCACTTCCGCTCTCGTTGCTATGGTTTCCTTTGTTCTAACTGTAGGTGTATTGAGCGATACACCTCTACTTTCTATGTATTACTGATTGTGTATCACGATTTCGCACTCTCACGCTTTCCCGCTTTCGCATTCGCGATTTCGTTTTTTCGTTTCTACCATGTTTCGCGATTTTGCGATTTCGCTTCTCGCACCTTTCGTAATTTCGTGGTTTCCTTTACATGTTTCGCAATTTCGTGTACCTTTTTGGTGATTTTGCTTTGAATTCGTTTCGCCATTTCGCAATTTCGATTTAGTTTTCGCGATTTCATGTTGATCTTTAACGCGAAATATAAATGACCCCTCTCGGCCATCATATTAAGCAGTGTGAAATGTATCATCAGGCAGCTTAAAGAAATTAGAATCCGGGAAATTTTACCAAAAAGAATCCGATATGTTCTTAAACATTGAAACAAAGGTACTTAAATATTGTCAATTTGATTTTCGTTTTGAATGTTTATGATAGTTGTATGTTTGAGAAAATCATAACTCATCAATAACAGAGCATTAGACAATGTTTCATGTAGAGCCAGTCAGCTTAAAACATCTAGAACTTTTGAAAATTCCCAATAAATTCAGATAGGTCAATATACATTGAATTGCCGACCGTTTAATATTGTTAGTTGTACTTTCATTTCGAATGGTTTGTGATAAAAGTTACAGATAAGAGTTATCACCATTTAGCTGTAATATTGATTTCAATACAACAGCACTTTCCGCGACTGTTTGGATTTCAGAAAAAAATCACATTATATGTCATTCAACTAAAAAATAGATGAAATGTTTAATCTATTCACTGATCTTATGCAAAATGATTAAATCATATGTCATTCAGGTTGAGGGACAAAACAAATAAATGTAGATGACTAATCTATGCATTGATTGTTATGCAAGTGCCAAACATTAAACGTGTATTACATATAAACCATCTAGCTAAGTAAGATCTTATTACAGTGTTCCAGATAATTTTGGACCCTATTGGATATTAACCCCTTGTTACGATAACACTTGCTTAATGTCGATGTAATGCAAATATATACTCCTCTGATTTTCAGATTTGGGTATTTCGTATGAGAAATATAAGCTTTTACTCTCATGATTTAGAATAAAAGGGTATTTCTCTGACATATAAACATCTTTATAATGTAGTGATATTAATAAACGGGTTAAAACGCTGAATACGTTTACGTTTAATTATTTTTTGTTATATTATGTTAAGTTGGATTTTTTTTATCGTTAAAGAAAATTAGTTAGATGAACCATATTTGACTTATTTTGTATTGTCTGCATGATAACTACTTGACAAATCAATTCTTCAGTGTCTACTGCGTTTTACATAAATTTATTGGGTTTTTTCTTTTTAAGTGAGTATAATCATGAGGAGGATATATAAACTGAATAAATCGAAATAACAAAGTAGGTAAATTATGGACATAGGCTTCGGCTTTCAACAAGAAACACTGCTGTTGAGTTTAGTATATATTCTTTTCTCGTTGTCATTCCCTATAACTGAAACAACAGGGAGGCACCGCTTTGCATGCCCATCATGATATGGTATAGAGTGTTGATATCCATACATGACAATTTCAAATAAGTCTTTCATACAGTGCGCAAACTACGTTGGTTCTTTTAGGTTTTAAAGAAATAGTGTGTGTATCTGCACTCAAAGATTGCCTCTACTAATTTTGTTTTTAATGATTTTACCGCAAAAAATAAACAGATATGCTGCATATCTGGAGCACCGCAGCATTAAAACTTGTGTCTTCAGGATTTAAAATATATGCATATTATAACACATTATGCATAAATCATTCAACTTTTCAATTTATTTCATTCATACCTTTCATTGCAAATGTGAATATATTTATTGTACTTGGTCATACGGTCCATGGATTTAATCCTTACATAAAAATGCTTAAATCATATGCACTGAATCTGACCGATATAATTGTATTATGCACATTATATACATGTTATATTATAAACATGTTTCAAACATATCATCACCATCAAACGCTGAATCCGTGTTTATTATATAATTAGCAATGAATAAAAGGGTTACACAGTGAAAATATAATCCATATTTTAAGAAAAGCAGTAGAAATTCATATTTACACTGCAGTGAAAATATAATCCATATTTTCACTGCAGTGAGAAAAGTAGCACTTTGAATCACGATTATCTCCCTTTTGAGGAAATCGAACGCATGCCTCGCGGCACGGCGTTGGTTAGGATTGAAGAAAAACGACTCTTTCCTATGTTTTCGGTATGTAACTGTTAACATTTTGCAGTGCCAATGTATCCTTCGATATCAAACCCCACCTGAGGTTCATACATGTATCTTGTTGCTCTAGTTAATATTTTTTCACTTAATCGCAAAATAAATATACAAGATCATAATTCTTCTACAGAATAAAAAAGATCAGCTTTGCTAAAAACTTCTTAGTTGTTCTTCAAAATACCCTCCACACACCTTTGTTCCTTCACTGTCGATGTTAGATCTAATCCTATTCCAAAGAAAACATCAAATCATTGTTCATGACTTTTGCATCCATCCAGAAGACGAACTGTGTCTCAGACCATCTACCAGTATCTTTCTACCTTCTAGTTTGCCAACCACCTGACACTGATGCACCTCCACAGAAATCCATGACGTCATGGAAAAGATGTGAAGAAACAAAACTCGGTATATACGAACACACACTAAGCTAGACCTGAATATGATACAACCCTGTGACATCATTACGAGTACTCGACAACTAGACCATCTTTACAAACATATCACTAAAAGCATAATCAAAGCAATTGCTGCTACATTACCATGTTCAAAGTGCAATCCCCATACAAAGCCATAGCTGTAAAAACATAACCAAAACATTACATCGCAGGTTTTTGCTGTTGTAGGTTAGATGAGCACAATTGTTGTTTTTCTTGCCTTTCCTTCTGTTGATCAGTTTCCAGAAGCTTTGTTTATGGAAGAATGTATCAAAGCAGGGTGAATCGCCCGTCATTTGTGTTTGTGCAATAAAAATAACCAAATGCAATTCTCGGATTTTGAAATGTCATGCTAGAATATGTATTCGTATAAACAACCCATGAAAAACACTGAGGAATATGCAGCTGATGAATAAGCGAAGGCAAGCAATCTCATAGATTCAATCACGCTTCTCTTATTATGAAAACTTAAGTGTCAATCAACTAAAAATGAACATCTGACCGAAAAAGATATCCGAAAAGAGTTATTATGTTTAAAAAAGTCATACAAGTATAGCAAGTGTTATAGTTGTGCCCTTGTCATCGGTTTCCGTTCATTGGTGGTTGTCCAACAACATACGAATGACTCAACACTTGACACCCTATTGTAGCAAAGCATATTTGTTTCCGCAAATATCATGTAGTAATTTCTTGATCTGTCTAGTTACAAACATGCAGAGTTACATAAAACGCAATCAATATCAGCACATCCACGCCCTGGTTGTTGATTGACAAAAGAAGTGAACACTCTTGATAGATATGTTGTCTCTGAATCAATCATCTTGCGGGACTATTTAAGATAATTTTTTAAAAGTTTAGAACAATGAACATTGCTTAAAGTAAGTGTACGTTATCATCTATGGGTAGGCATTGAATGATACTATTATCCTAAATAAGGTTTAATAGTTTTACGAACTAACCCAGCGGTGTGAACAAGGGGTAAGCTACACCGGACAAACGCTGGTTACACAGGGATGGTTCGAAAATGTTTATGTCTCTCACAACACCTTATAACTTGCTCATGTTTGAACACTTTTACTTTAACTCGTACACATTATCACATGTTGAGGTGAAATTTAATTGAATAAATAATCTGTCTGTCTGTGCGAATTATCCCCGCTCTCTTCTTCTACTACTACTACTTCTACTACTACTACCACTACTATTACTACTTCTACTACTACTACTACTACTACTACTACTACTACTACTACTACCACTTCTACTACTACTACTACCACTACTATTACTACTTCTACTACTACTACTACTACTACTACCACTAATTATACTACTACTACTACTACTACTACTACTTATACTACTTATACTACCACTACTACTATCCTACTAATATATACTAATATCCTTTACTTCAAATATCACATTCCATATCAAAATATCTTTGACTCGGAAAACATAAATAAATGTGACATATGGTTTTGTGCTTCCCATGTGTACAGGGAAATTCACAACAACGTCATCAACATGCTAGTAAGCTATTCTTTAAAGTTAATAGCCTTTGTCAATTGGACTTCAGACTATAGGCAAATCGTACCTACATTGCACTGATAAGACTATGTCAAGGTAAAAAAAAAATTGTCATCAAATTCAATAACATTGAATTGTTCACATCAAAGTAAGACGCGTTTTTCTACAACCAATTGCACTTTTTCTCTTGAAAACTAAAACAGTTATAGTACAATGTTAATATTGATGAAAACACATTCAATTGGGTCAGCGTAACGAACTCGGATAAGTTTGTAAGCATCTAAGTTCAGTATCAACATCATTAGTATCATAAGTGCAAAAATTACCTGTGGTGACGATTTCACATCAAATGGAAACAGATTGGTGACGTACAAATGGCGGTTCTCTCTTTGCGTTTGGTCTGCACTGGGAATCAACTGTGCTAATAGTTATACTACTTACTAAATGACGATGTAACATAAAGATTAATATTGTGGATGATATGTCATGCTGTCTGACATACATGCAGCTGACTAGATTGATATTGGCTACATGTATCTGGTGGTACCAAATGAGTTGCATAGGTTGCTTGTTTAGGTTAGGGTAAGGTCTTTTAGTGTAGGTAACAAAGAAACTTACTTTAATTCTCCCGAATTTCAATGAAACTGTGTTCTTTGATTACATTTGACAACCTGAATTTTGGTGTAAAATAAGGCATGAAATACCTTATTTCGTAATTTAATTTTTTGCAAAATTCGATTTTAACATGATTAAACATTACAAAACAGAGAGATTTCACGTCGATTCATCAGAGTATAAATGCATAAACCAAATCGTCTAGGACCTTTCATATGCAAGATTTTAACGTTGGCACGTAACTGTATTCACGAGAACATATGATTGGGAACTCAGCTATACAAAATACGATTTCACTATATTAATATATATAAAAACACAGAAAAACAGAAAGATTTATCAAACTGAATTTCATATATTATTCTATACAACTAGTACAATGCATATCTGAATGATCTTCTATTCCACAATCCGCTTTAGACGTTTGATTGGTCGTTCAACGTTGAAGGAAATGCATGTCTTGACTGTATATAATATCAGCCAATTATCTGAAATGAAATCATGAATTGTTGGACATAATAATAAATAATTGTAAACAGAGCGTATTTGCTAATTATAGGGTACGTCTTTCAGAACCTTAATGTCATGTAATACAACCGCATACACTCTACTTGCATTGCAAACTAAACCCAAGCAGTCGACATTTTTTTGTCATGTTTTGCATCATTATTTCATCCCTGTAAAGTTTAATTTTGTAAACTTAAAATAAAAAATTTACAACAAACCCCAATGATAATAGTTATTGAAATTGTGTATATTTTGATTTACTACTTACCATCGGTTTGTTCTGGCGAGGTACTGCAATGAATGAAATATTACACATCAGTAAGGCTACCTATGCGACTCACCGGTCAATCTTATGTCATTGCAATTGCTATTTTAGTCCCTGATGAAAAGTGACTTATACATTCTATCAACATATCTGTTCGAACTTGAACTATGACACATAAAACGGTCATATTGAAATTGTTCCAATAAACTTACCAAATCAATATCAAAAGTATAGGGTGGAAAAGGGTTATACTGAAATTATTCCTATCAAGATATCAATGCCAAATTCAACATTCTAGGAAGGAAAAGGGTCATTATGAAATTGTTTCCATCAAAATATCAATTTAAAATTTAACAATGAATGAAGGAAATGGTCATCATGTTACTTTTTCAATCAAGAAATCAATGCAATTCAATGGTCTTCATTATGAAATTGTTTCTATGAAAATGTCAATTTAAAATTCATCAGTCAATGATGGAAGAGGGTCATTATGAATTTTCTTCCACCAAGATATCAATACAAAATTCAACTGTCTATGATGGAAAAGGGTCATTATGACATTATGCAATGATGGGGCAGTTACTGATAAATCAATTGTCGATAATGTTCCTTTAGCAGGATGTAAGATAGTATTTTCCCCGTAATTAAATAATGAGAGACCAATTATTGTCTAGAAATTTTCAAAAGTTTTTACCCTTGTCATTTGGGGAATTACTTCCCCACAAGGAGTTATTACTATTCAAGTCTCCAAGAATAACGTATGGCTTAGGGGGTTGTTGAAGATCACCAAGATCTTGCAATCTAAGGGTATCTGATGGGTCATAATCAAATTGTTTCAATCAAGATATTAATGCAAAATTCAACAGTCTATTATGGAAAAGGGTCATTATGAAATTGTGTCCATAAAAATATCAATGCAAAATTCAACAGCCTAGGATGGAAAAGGTCCCTTGCCATCGTTAACGCTATTCCATTAGCAATACAATGTATAGGTTACCCTGATGGCCACTACGTTGTGAAACCGGTTGGAAATTAAGTTATTCTACCTAAACTAAATCATATCGTTACGACACTTCCAAACTCAAAGTAAAAATTTATTTAAAGAGCTCAAAAAGATCTGTTTTAATTTAATTTGGAAAGGTAAACCTGACAAAATTAAACGAAGAATAATAACAAATCGCTACAAAGAGGTTGGGATTAGATTTCCAGATATAAGAAATAAAAACATTTCGCAAAAGATAAGTTGTGTAAAGAGACTGTTTAATTCAGATAGCAACTCAAAATTAAAGAAATTGTGTTATCATATGATTGAGGCTGAGATACTCTGTTCTATCAGTGAAATAAACCCTCTATCTGGTTACTGTGGCGATACCCTTTATCATCACTCTACTGGGTGATACACTCTATCATCACTTGAGTGACCTCAAGTTTAAGAGTTTGACGTCATGTAACAATGGTCTGACGTCATGAATTCTCATAAGATGTCAAACTGTTACCGCCGTGACGGGCTCTTTCAAGCAGCCACTCAACATGAAATTGGCCTTTTATGACATAATTAGAAGGATTTACTTGTATAATAAATAGAATATCTGTCAATTCTTGACAAATACCTTGTTTACCTCATCTCGTGAGGCAGAAAAGTTTAAAAAAATCACTCGTGGCTACTTTCTACCTCACTTGATGAGATAAACATTGTATTAGTCAGGAAAAGACAGATATCCTCTATTAATCGTATCGCCAACTCATAGAGATTTCTATCAATACACTGAATCATCTCTGATGGAAGAACTCTTTTTGTACGACTTTTGGAAAGACGTTTTGAAAACATGGGGTTGCTTTATTAAACAAAAGGGGGATATTGTCAAAACCCAAACTGATATCTTATCTCAACCAACATGGAATAATAAGTCAATATAGTATAAGAATGTATCGAAATCAGGTATTTACCTGATAAATGATTTAATCAAATATGACGGTAAATTTCTAAATTATTCAGAAAAAGATGGAATATACAAATGTAAGACAAATTTCCTAGAATATACTGGTATTATTCAGGCAATCAAAACATATTTACTGAAATCCGAAATCAAAATAGAAAAAAAAACTCGATTTGCCTCTTATCCTATACTTTATCGAAAATATAGCAACTACGAAACAGGAATGTCGAAACAGAAAACACTACGATGGTATATAAGTACAGAAAAAAATGGGAACTAGATCTAGAATGTTCAATTGATGAAAGTAAATGGTGTTACATAAATACTATACCCTTTGGGTCGAATCTAAATGCCAAAATAAAATGGTTCCAATATTCCATTCTACATAGAATTTTGCCGACAAATGATCTTTTGCAAAAGATGAAATTAAAAGATAACAATACATGCAGTTCTTGTGAAAAAGAGAAAGAGACCTTATGTCATCTTTTTTTCGACTGTCCCTTCGTTAGAAATATATGGAATAAAGTTAAGGAATGGATAGAGTCAGAGACTGAAATATGCATAAACTTGTCAAAACGAAACATTTGTCTTGGATATCCCGAGTACAAAAACATATTACTGAACATGATAATAAGAACTTTGAATACTTTTCAAAACAAAACTAAACGGTCTCAAACCAATCTTCACATACATTAAGAATGATCCAAAGAAAACATATAACATCGACAAATATAACGCTTATTCGACATGCAACTACTCAAATTACATGAAATTCTGGTCAACCTGCCACTTGTTATTCAAAGACTTATTACCTTCTTCTGTATGTACCTTTGTTAACACTGTAATTGAAAACTTAAAATAGCCTTCTATGAGCCTTCATATGTATGTATGTAGATAATGTCATGTAAATGTTGCTTTGTGAAATGTCAACTTCTTGAACTAAAATGTGCATGTACCCAAAAACAAAAAAGTTTAAAAAATACTCACATGCAAAAAAAAAGGAAAACAAGAACTGAATCCGTTGAATTATAGACAAGCAGCTGACATGCTCGAGCTATGTTCCCCTCAAATGGCACAACATGTATAGACTTTACATATCTTATCAATTGTTGCTAAATCTACCACTGTACTGATGTTGTATATTCATATTGTAGATTCATATGTCAGAACCAACACAACAGGGATATGAAGGAAACCATTTAGATCAAAATACTACATAATACCAATATAATGTTCATTGTTGGGCATAATTCGTACCTACTGACAAAATGAAACAAGCCAATGAATAAGATAGGATCTAGTTTTCTTACAACGATATAAGTTTAAATCCAATGATCAATGAATGTCTGAAAAGATGTACAACACAATTGTTCTTTATGTGATGAATCTGTTCATTTATGCATAAAAACCTTAATAAAAAAACTTATATGAAGACAAATCCATAGTTTTTTAATTCTTTTATTCAAAACATAAACTATAACTATTTAACGTCCTACATGGTTTAATTTTACGTTCTAAAACACCTACCACATTTAACCCCTACATCTTCGCTGTGTTGACATTTGTTAGTTCCCCAGACTGGCACCGAGTTTCGAACCGAGCGCGGACAGTCGGCAATGTCCGCTTCTGTTCCTTTGCATTCTGGGTCATCAAACCAGATTAGACCAGTTCCTCCGCCAAAGTTCTTCAAAGCTTTGGACTTGCCTGGTCTGTGAATTTTAATGAATGCTGTTATACGATTTATAGAAATAATTGGTTGATGTGTTTTATTTAATAAACCGCAAAAGAAACTTCAGGTTTCAAAAATACAGACTTGTTTCAGTAAAATGTTACGCTGATACGCTAAAGACGATTTATGAAAGGTTGTATCATGTTAAAATCAAATTTTGCCAAAACTAAAAAAAAGGTTTTTGATACAATTTTTTGGTAAAGTCTACAAATGAAATCATGGGACACAGTTTCCAGAGAACATTATGAATTGAATTCCAAAGTGCGTCTGCGTTTCATAGTAACCTTGACAATAATACCAAACGAAAAATAAACATGTTTAAAAATATTTATATATATATATATATATATATATAAGATAATCATTGCGTTTGCATTATCACTATGGTCACCATTGTCTTTCACTAAAGACCAGAACTTGAGTTATAACGAACAGTCACAACCGCTATTTTACGACCTTATTGCTTTTCAAAAGGCATAAAATCGGATTCAAAGGCCGTTGCTGCACCTTGGAAACTGATCACCTTTATTGCAGAACGTGGGTGCTCACACAGAATAAAAAACACCCTCTTTGTTAGACTGACTCATTGTCTTTATTTATCGATAATAAAGACACTACAACCATTCTTACGGTATGGGAATTGATGTTTTTGATAAAAGAGAAATGTGTTTTACTTTTTTGTAAAGCCATGAAGTATTCCTAAAGCTGAATACAGATACAAATGTTGCGAACGTCATTTCAACAGGTATGGTGATACACAAGGTCAATGATTGTTATTTAGAGTAGAATTACCTTAACCTTCATACTAAGGGTTCTATTGTTTAAGAAACTTTACCAATGATTCAGAATTATGGAATAGCTGACTGTCGTGTTGATAACTAAGCATATCCTCAATTTGTATCCAATAGGAATGTCACAGAATTTTCAAAGCGAGTAGACATTAATACAAGCTGCAAAAGGTCCTTGTTTGTACAAATGTCCGTGTAAAGTACTACAGAATTTCGGCAAAATATATGTAAAGAAAATAGTTTTCTCGTGAAGCGATGATGAAGGAAGGTTGCATAATTCACACTCAAGGTCAACAACAGATTTGGCAAGACACGTCGAGGAGTGTTTGCGTTTTGCTTGCATCAATCACCTAAACCCCTCTATCAACCGATAATGCAAGTTTGTTTAACATCTGAATCAGACTGTACATTACACTGATCTTAAGACACTTCTAAAAATGTTTACTCAAGTTTGTGTCAATGCAAATGATTCACAATACTGTGCGAACATTACTGACCACAGTTGTACAAGTATCTACTATCTAGTTTGTTTATGATATTATGAAATTTAGGTCACTGAAATGTTATACCTACCTGACGTTTCTTTTGCGGTTTAGTAAAGTTACATGTATATTGTAGTGAAGGTTTGTGCTAAATTCAAAACTTAAAAAATGATGCTTTGGCACAGTTACGGTACCGTGACTAAATGTATGACTATTTAACATGAAAATGTTGATTTTGTGATCATTTCTTCAAAGAAAGATCGTCAATGTAGACGTTTTATGAAATTGCGATTGAATTTGTAATGGTACTGAAATTTCACCCAAAATAAGTATGGCTGTAGTGCCAAAACTAGGCAATAGACATTGGGTTTCAGACATCAAAAATATCAATTGTATTACCTACTTGACTTCCACACATCAAATCATCTCTTATCATACAAAATAAGGAAGTAACCGGTGTTTGAAATGGCATCCCTTTCTTCAACAGGTATTGCCAACTATTGACGAAATGACTGGAAACATACGATTTTGGAATAATCTCTGCATTCGTTTGAATTCAATCTGTTAATCAAACAGTTCTCATTGATTTCTAGGGGTCATTACAGTTGACACTGACCATCTTTTGTTATTAAACCATTTTCCTTGAATTTTGGTTTTTGGAGATTTTGCAACTTTGAAGGTTATTAGAGGTCTCAATAGTGACTTTTGAGTAAGCTTTGTATACTATTGTTTGACCTAAGGGCTCGAAAGAATTGAATTACCCATAACACAACTACCAATAACAACTTTCTTTTTCTTAGAATAATGTAACATGTTTTTTTACATAAAACTCCAATAATGTTATGAATGCAAATATCCAAAAGATGCGAAACGTAATCAGGATGAAACGCTCTTCCCTTAACTGCTAAATTATGGTTCGTTCATACCATACGATTATTTCTACAACCACATCGCTTTCTTTCTTACCAGGCAACTTTTGCAGCTCAAAAATCGTGAGGGTGCTTAACGTTTTTCCGTATGTATATATTCAATGATAACAACAGTTTTATAAACACTCTAATCTCAATTGCATTTTCAACCCAATAAACAACGAAATACTTCTTCCGCTGATTTTGGATTAGTGTGATCATGATATCTTTTATACGCCCTAAAATGTCATACACAATCATGTATAGTCATATTGATTCAAATCATCTCAAGTATTCGTATACAGATAATGATTGCGAATGCAGAACATAAGGATATAAATGATTTATAAATGAGTGCAAACACTGATTCGAGGCGTCTCATTTGACAGAGAGACGAAATATGTACTTAAAAGATGAAAGTTTTTGGATGCAAGAGAACTGCTCGCCACTAATAAATGTCGTTTAACCATCTGTACAGCTGCTTAATGATACATACTGAGCAATCAATAACTGATAGTTAATATACAACTGAAATGGCTAACACATAATCATAATTTTTTTGTGACATGTCACTGATGTGTTGATGTATTGAATCTAAGGAATTTATTTACTTTTTTTATTTTTGAAGGTTGGATGATGTGTAACACAGGAACTAGATAGGTGAACAAGAATTGGCATAAAGCGCGTCCAAATGATGATGTCCCTGTAAACTTTGAAGTCAAGCTTTAAATTACACCACTCAGGGGAAAACAACTATCCGGAATATGACACGACATATCAATAATAAAGAAGTCGGTCGCCATGTTAATAGATGCCAATACGCAAGAAGAATATTTTCGACTCACGTATCATCATATCCAAGCATCTTACAGATCACTGTCGCATCGATATCATCGAAGAAAGAGCTACAGATAGTTCCCCATTTCCCACCATGTAGAAGTTCTACTCGCCCCACAAGGTTTGAATGGCCGTCGACGAGGCGCACTGCCTTTGGCGTGACTAGTAATGGAAGTTGAACAATATTGTGAAAACATTTCGCCAGAATGGGAAATGTTTTTTACATTTGCCAACAGCTATGTACTTGTATATTGATGCAGTTTATAGGCTTAGGCTTTTTGTGATATAATGTTGGTGTACCGGAGTCTCCCGAAATTTGACATATTTAATGTCATTTGACATGTTGGTGCTTGAGAACAATAACTGGGTTCCTTATTTTGGAGACTCAAAACATTTATATTTTTGTAAATGCTCATGTTTTTGTACAAGATATGTCTTTAATACAAATTAAAGAATCACATACATATAGACAACCTAGCAAATATTACTTTTTCCATTCATATACCGTTCATGCCCTTGTGACTCTTTTGCTTATACTCAGGTAGAAAATTATCAAAAAGGGATGGAGTCATCATTTTATATTAAATAAAATACCCTAAAAAAACTCCATGTTTGATTTTCAAAACATAAGTCATTTAGAAGAGGAAAGATTCAATTTTACAAAGAATGATTAATGTACCGAATTGTACGAAATATTGATTATGTAAATTCACGTCACCTATTTCCTGCGTCCACTTGAATCCGCTGACAGTGGGTGTACACTTCATGTGAGGTTCCGATGGTTTGCCTTCTCCTGACGTGTAACACTTGCCCTCGATAAGACACGAGTCCGCCTGCACAGAGTATGGTAGTAGTATAGGTTATCAAATCTTTTGGGATTGGTGTGTTGACATTTTACATTTTATAACATTCATTGATAAAATTTACTGTCTTTCCTGAAATTATTTGGCTAAAAGAGGTAGTCAAAATTATCCAAATTGTTGTCAACAACTGTGGGAAAATAAAACTTATAAACTCTACTTCATCAAAACTAAAATATTTTGACCTTTTTGGTGCAGGTCGTGTTCTTGAGGTCACACTGGTGACATCTTGGGTCTGCGGCGATGAAGGTCAAGGACGTGCTGTAGATTTTACCATTGTTGCTGACTTCAACATGGTAACCATGGACACCGATCCCATCATGTGGGACACTGAAGGTCTTCGTATCGGGGAACGTGCACAGGATCTATTAGAGAAATACAAATAATCGAACGATATGAAAAAACACGGGCCATTCATTACAGAATCTAGTTGGGGTGTATTGCAGGTCTTTTCATCGGATCTAATATAGAATACAGGCTTTTGACAAATATATTTAAGTTTAGATATGAATCAATATCTTTTTTGAAAAGACGACCAGGAAAAAAAACATAATCAATGAAATTTAATTAAGAGGTCAGATATCATGTTTTCACTGTTCAAACGACACACATTGAAGAGATGATTCAACTTGATGCCTTGTTGATAAGTCTTTAAAGTTTTGAATAAGCAAAAGTTCTGTAATTATATTACCTCTTCGATTGGACTGGTAAAAGCAAACATTTCCTCGACTTAAAATATTAAAGACAGAGAATAGAACACAAGGATGATGTTGAAACCCGTTTTGTGTTATTTAGTTGTGTTAAAAAAAATTTAACGTGAGGTAGTAACTTGTCATTTTTGCCTCTTTCAATCTTGCGTGGCTGTGTTAGTCACAAGTCTAAGGGAGAGTTTAATCTCGCACTGCTCAAAACCACCTTTTACGCCGCATGGCGATAGCGAGACGCAGAAACCACACCTACCCACCCAGTCGGATTACTGTCTTTGGGCTACGGTTAATGTTTTTAATATTTAAGCTATACCATATTTCCTTTGCTACGACACAGACAGACACAGACAAAGTTTATTGCATTCAAGGCCTCCGGCCCGTATACAGAAGAGTTACAATTTCATGTTATAAATAGTAATACAAAGTTCACGATATATTATCCAAACTAGTGAAGTATAGACCTAGATTTCAGAAGTTTGCCACAAAGATATTGTGCATACTTTATGTACATCGCTAGATTTATAATTGTTGAAGTATCATTACAAGTTATAATTGATACACATGCTTCCAGTGGGGATTTTGATAAGAATCTATCCGAAATATATTTCATTCGTAAATCTTTATACCATTGACAAAAAAATGTAAAATGGACTTCGTCCTCTATTGCACTATTACATAACTGGCATATTCTTTCACATTTTGCAATGGACAGTTTTCTTCCTTTATTAATCATTATATCCATCAAGCCTAGTCTATATCGTGTAAAAGTGATTCTGGTGCTTTTGAATGTAAGAAATGTTAAATAACGCTCTGCAGTAGTGACGATTTATACAGGTCATAACGCGAACTTGTTTCTAGGGTTGAATGCCATTGTTGATAAAACATATTGATTGAACGTTCACGAAATTCCTTCAAAAACATATTGAAATCACCAACACCTTGGTTTAACCAAACACAACCATAACCATGAGAACATAAAAGATTTCTAATCTTTGATGTCCAAGATACCATACCCATATTATCAAGATTGATGATCATATTATAGGAAATTTTATGGAAGGCGACTATCGTGCATTGTGAAGATCTTAAGCCAATATTTCCAACTTATTATATAATTAGCAATGAAATATAGGGTTAAACAGTGAAAATATAAATCCATATTTTAAGAAAAGCAGTAGAAAGTCATATTTTCACTGCAGTGAAAATATAATCCATATTTTCACTGCGGTGAGAAAAGTTGGACAGAAGGTATTACCTCCCCTTGAAACACGATTATCTCCCTTTGAGGAAATCGAACGCACGCCTCGTGTCACGACGTTGTTTAGGATTGAAGAAAAACGACTCTTTACGATGTTTTCGGTATGTTATTGTTAACATTTTGCAGTGACAATGTATCCTATATATCGAAAAACAACCAGAAGTTCATATCTTGTTGTTGTAGGTAATAATTGTTAATTTTATCGCAAAATAAATTTACGAAGCGTGAGATCTGTCACACCGACATAGCGCTTCCCTCACTGTATCTGTTCGCGTCACAACTGACTTTCCAAAATAGATAAGGAGCCTTGTTTCACCTAAGTATAACCAAAAATATCATTTAACATTCACACATTATATATTTTTCGAAAAACTATTTCCGCTTAAATATCGCATTATTTCTATCGAACTTCTTTTTACCGAGAAATGATAAATGGAATTGCTAGACTCTCATTCATCACAAGAGGAAAACTTTGCCTTCCGATGTCCGACAACTCTGTTTTATGATCTTAAAATTATATAATAAATAGACAAATTCATTGTTTTTGCCGAATATCATTTCTATCTCATCTCGTGAAGTGAGAAAGTGACATTTTCACTCGTGGCTGTGCCACTCGTGAAAATATCAATTTCTCACTCCACTCGATGAGATAGAAATGATATTCGGCAAAAACAATAAAATAGTCTCTATATCTTATTTGGGAATTGATGTAGAGGGGATATCTTCCGCACTCGCCGTAAACCATACAATTAGAATAGTTGATTCAAAACCTAAAAACTTTTACAAGCCATTAGATGCAATCTCTCTAAACAGTCGAAGCGTTGAAAACCCCACACCTCCGATCCATATTGTAAAATTGGTTGTACTTGGGCATCAAAAAGTTTGAAAAAATCATTCCGGGATAAGACCCCACAATCATCCGAAATAGCTATAGAAAAAATCGAAATAAAAGCCTTTTTTGCTCTTAGACACAAATCATAGAGTTTCATATTCATTGTATATGTAAATAATACACCAAGATACTTATAGTGGTTAACTATGTTCATGGGTTTGCCCTGGCAAAAACATTTCTCTTTCGATGCAATGGGGCCCCCTCATCTATATATAACAAATTTGTTTTATCAAGATTAACTGAAAATTTCCATTCATTACTGTAACTTTCCAGAATTTTTAACTGGTTTTGCAAGCCAATTCAATCACTGTTTCAGAAATCAAAATAACATTGTCTGCAAACAGGAGTATGAATAACTCTAACATGTCTGGAAACATTTGTACACTGTGTCTACTATTATACATAACGTCGTAGTATAATTCATTAATAAAGAATGAAAATAATAATGGACTTGCAATACAGCCTTGTCTAAGTTCCATGGGACAATCAAAGTAATATGTTACATCACTACCACATCTTACACATGATTTTACATTTGAATACATTGCTATTATCATTTTGTACATTTTCCCCTTGACGCCGGCTTTACGTACAAATGCCAAAGTTTATGTCTATTTACAGAGTCAAACGCTTTTTTAAAGTCTATAAAGGCTACATATAACATATGTTTTCTACGTGATAAACATTTTTGAATAAGTGCATACAATTCGAAAATATGGTTAACTGTTGAGTACTCTTGAGTACCAGAATTTTATCCCGCATATTAGCCCAGTTAGATAATCTGTTATTAAGTATGGTCGTAAAAACTTTACCCAGAATGCTCATAAGAGATATTCCCCTATAGTTATCCGGATTATCTGGATCTCCTTTCTTATGTAATGGTACTATTATTGACTTTGACCAGCTTTGTGGAAAGACGCCTTTTGTTAAAATATTGTTAAAACATGAATTAAGAAACGACAGGATTTGTGGTAATGTACATTTTAACATTTCTATAATTACATTATCTGGACCTGCTGCTTTGCCACGTTTCAATTTGAATACTGCATCAATGATTTCGTCATCTAAAACGGCGAATCAAGTACGAGTTCATCTACATCATTGACACCCGATACGAATGCACTATCCCGTATATCTTCACCAGGGTCGTACTCAAGTATTTGGTCATTTGCGAACCGTGTCTTTGAATGGACGAGCCATTCTGTTTTTGATATTGAGCTTTGTCGACTACACTGGTTCTTGATACGTTTGATTTCTTTCCAAAAGGTAGACTGGGAATCAATAGAACTAGTGAGTCTATTTAATCTGTTACTTTTTACATACGATGTACATTCAATTGTATTAGGCAGCATCATCTTAATTCTTTCACATTTGTGTATTACTGATGTGGAATATTTTGTTCAATACCAAGCCCCTGTTTGAGGGCACTGTATTCTCCTCTGGTGTATTAAAACTTTGCCAATCTTTCATTCCCTCTGTATGTTCTTTATTATGTTAATAACGAACAAATTAAAAAAGATATTGAAATGCTATCTTTTAATTTGATTGTAAAGATGTAACAAATGTTTAAACAATGTATGCATCGAACATCACAACGCTTTGTATTAAGAAACAGGACACGCCAAAAATACTGAGTCATGATATTAAAATCGTTTTTTTGGAGATCACCAAACCGAACCCAAAGATAATGTAAAGCTTGACTGAAATTTGTTTACGACTTATTACGACATCAGCAGTAAAATCTTATGACATATGGTTACACTAGGTTATCATGTTGTTTAAGTCTGAGGCAAACACTCTCTATGTTTTTAACTATAATACTTATTTTGGTATATCCGTATAGAGAAACAGAATTTTTTTTCATTAAAGCTGACGAACAATGCATCGAAATCTCTTTTTGTCTTCTGCGCAGAGCAAAGCATAACACATTGTTTCTTGATACTCTATTCAAGAAATTCGATGTCATGATTGCACATATTTTGTGATATGGTTATGAAATATGGAACCACGAAAATACACGAATTGAAATATTTTATCTTGTATTTCTAAAACAACAACTGGTTTAATAAATTCTACAGACAATTCTTTGTATATGTTAAGCTGAAGAGGTAATAGGAGAAATCAACTTGTTATGTGTCAACAATAGCGTCTGTTATCTCGACCATATGATTGCATTGAGATTCAATTATGACAAGGCGCAGATTATCAATAGAGGAGAAATGGCGAATAATTGGTATGCGGATAGTGGAATGTCCTGCAGAGCTTTTGACGCGAAAGACTCTATGAGATTTGGACACTTGATATTACTTTATGTACGTGAAGACAGAGCACTGATTCGGAACGTTAGACACCTCCCTTCACTACCGATACAGTAGTCAGGGGGGAAAATGATTACCCACAGGAGGGTTTCCATATAAAGCATTAGGAATCGCCTTCGGATTATAGGGCATGAAGACCTCTCAAATGTGTGAACATAACGGCACATATAAGAACGAGGGTGAGTTGGAATTTAGTGTTTTGGTGCCGGACCCATTGGTATGATGAGTTAAGGATGCTATTGCATATCGTTTATGGTCGAATTCGTGTTTGGCGACAAGCTAACACCCGTTTCGCACCAAGACATGTCCAACCAACCTAACAGTGTGGTTTTGGCTCTGTGATGTTATGGGGCTGTGTCTTCTACGGTTGTAAACTCGACCTTGTGACTGTTCTAGGTACACTCAATGCTAAGAAATATCGATACAACATCCTTCTCCCTGTGCTGATTCCACATGTCGACAACCACCCTCTTTATACAAGACCAGTTGGATGACAATGCTCGACCCCAGAGCCAGACTGGACACAAATTTTACTTTGCAGTTCCGATATCAGTAATGGCAGCAGATTCCTCAACAAGTCATACAGAGAATGATACCTACCATGTCGGGGAGAGTCAATCAAATCATCAATGCACAAGGGTCATATTGGCTTAAAACAGGTTTACACTATTCTAAGGCCACGTTGTTACATTTTAAGACATTCTCATTCTGTTTTATCGACCGTTTTAAAAGCTATGGCTATAGTTGTTATCATTGCACAATTCCTGAATTACTCAATTCAATTCTTTTATTCGGTATAAAGGCCATAGGCCCATGTACAAAATAACAATCTTATTGTGACAGATGTGTATCATATTTAACATTTCTCAAATATAATGCTTCCTTAATGAACTTAGCAATATTTAACAAAATAGTTTCCTTAGTACATGTTAAAAGTGTATAAAACTTATTCATATTCGTTGAAATACAATAATACTGTGGGATATATTTTAATCTAAGATGAGAATATAATGGACATTTTAGAAGGAAGTGATACTCATCTTCTATACAACCTAACGCACAAAATTTACATATCCTATCACACCGTGCAATGCCACAACGTCTGCCAGTATTAATCATCAAGGGAAGTTCACCAATTCGTAATAAACATAAGAGTCTTCTATATTCCCTCACTGGGATTACATTTAGATAATATTCTACTGATAACAATGATTTATATTCTTTATAGCTAGATAACTTACTTGATTCACAAATTCTAGAGTACCAATCTTGAGTATTACAATCTTTAAGTCGTTGTACAAAGGTATTGATAAACAAAGTACTATTACCAACATCCTGGGTAATCCATACCAAACCAAATCCATATGAAAACAAAATACCTTTTACATGCGTAGCCCATGTTGTGCGATTACACTCATCTAATGATTTACAGAGAAGATAGCCCTGTTTTGGGTATCTATGTATGGGCATGAATAATAACTTTAACCAAAATTGAATACATTTTTTATGATAATCTACAAAAAGACCTTGTCGACCACATTCACCCAGTGCAGCATCATTTGAAACATAATACCCAACACCAAGAACGTATTTACAAAATTTAACATGAAAACGTTCGATGTATACATTTTTGGAATAGCCCCATATTTCACAGGAATAAAGTAAAATTGGTTTTATCTGGGTGTCAAAAATCTTAAGTAAAACTGATGGTGAAATATTCTTTAACTTGTATTGAAGTTGCTTAACAGCAAAAAGGGCCTTATTGGCTTTCTGAACTAAAACATTTATTCCTCTTGACCAACATAATCTATTAGAAAACACAAGTCCCAGATAATTATAATACGTAGATATTTTAACATTATCAGTACCAAACATCCATTTTTCCGTCCCTCTAAGCTTACCCCCATTTCGAAAAACCAAAATCTCTGTCTTATCTAAATTGACAGTTAACCCCCATTTAGTACTAAACTGCTTTAGAACATTAAGCTTTCGCTGCAAACCAATAACACTATCATCAAACAAACATAAATCATCTGCATAAAATAACAACAATATATCCAAAAATTCTTGACCAACAAAAATACCTCTTACATGTGAATCGTATAACATAGTTTCAAGTTCTACAACGAATAAAGAAAAAAGTAGAGGGCTCAGAACACAACCCTGCTTTACACCGCTCAAAGAATCAAAATAATTAGAAATTGACATTTTTGAAGTTTTAACAGCGGATTTTACATGTGAATACATATCATACAAAACATAAAATAGTTTACCATGAATACCCTTTCTTAAGACAGAATACCATAATAAATTTCTATTGATAGAGTCAAAAGCTTTTTTGAAGTCGACAAAAAGGCAATAAAAACGACCGTTAGTTTTTGACAAATATTTTTGCACTAAACACTGTAGGGTAAACATATTGTCCAATGTACTGTATCCGGCTCTAAATCCGGCTTGTGATTCCGGCAGTTTCTCATATTGGGAACAGAATAGTGTCAGTCTCTTATTTAGGATAAATGTAAATACTTTACTCATTATGTCAGTGTATGAATTACTGCTTAGATTTAAGTCTCTGATTCATTTAACAAAATGTTACATTGAAAAACATTGGATATGCGTTTCCTATTTTGAGCAGTATATAATGAGTAAAACAGTTACCTGGCGAAAGTTTTCGAACACAGCTTTTTGCTCAGTTGAAGATGCACCCTGCCTCACTCCAGTCTCATCAATCTGTAATTAATTGTACTTTCCAATTATCAGATATTTTGATTATGTCAAAACTATAGATTTTTATGCTAAACGTCAAGAACTGTTCTTTTGCTATTGGATTCTCTTAAAAATAAATATAAACGCCCAGTTCACCATTATCTCCTTGACCCGACAGATAAGACCATCCGACTGATAGAAGTTGGTTCCGAACACGTGGGTGGCGCTACAGGAAGTGTTGGAGTTGCTGAGGTCACAGACGCCGTTCCTTGTCAGTCTCTCAACCCTTGGTGGGATTTTGAGGTTCACAGAGCAGTCTTCTTCTTTAAAATCAGGTTTGCATTTACAAACACCTGTAATGGTAAAGAAATTCAACTGGTTGAAATAAACAATTGCTAGGAAAAGGAAATTAAAATATTCTGTTTCACTAACAAACTAGTATTGTTACAAGTAGCCTTTTCTGCAATACTTATGAAGAGAAGATATCAAAATATGCCTTTTATTATACCCACGCTACGAAGTAAGAGGTAGGCCTATATAGCGGCCATTCCGTCCGTTCTTCCGTCTGTCCTTCCGACCTAGTTATATAGTGTACAATGGGGACAGACAGACAGACAGACAGACTTTCTAAGAAACTATTAAACCTAGAGGAGTGGTTTTGGATACACCTGATGATATTTTTGATCGAGGTCGAACGCCATTTCCGAAATTTTATGTTTGACAGAGTAATTGCCATTGATTCTAAAATAAGACTTGGAGTGAGCAACAGGTATATTGCTTCAATGAGGACAGATTCTCTGGGAAACGATTACATATAGGTGAATGAAATTTTGATTTTTGATACACTTGATGATACTCTTGATCCAGTGTAATGGTCATTTCCGAAATTTTATATCTGACAGAGTTATGGCCCTTGATTCTGAAATTGATATTGAAACTGTTAACAGGTCTTATAGTTTATGGGGGCCTGGTTTCTTTTATACTTACACACCTAGGTTAATGAAATTGCTTTAACTGACTTTTGTCCTAAAGCGTATATAGTATATTGCGGGGGTATGTGAACCATGCTCACTTTTTGCTTGTTGAATATTGTATAGTAGCGTTTGTGTCCTTTTTCATAAAAAGCTACGTTCAACATAATTGAAGTAACTCCTTTAACAGATTAAATGGGCTTCAAATGATGGCGAACCACATTGGTCCTTCACAAACAGATCCCTCATATCAATATTCTCTGACACGTCTGTGAAAATATTTTTTGTGAGAAAATAAAAGATAATTTTACCCAGGGTCATTCATCTGATTGTTACTTTCATAAGAGCACCATTCCACCATTGTCCCCCGCCGCAACGCGGAACAGTGGACTATGTATTCCGTGGCCTCTCTTCGTACGTACGTCCGGGTTATTGATACCTCAATATCTTATGCAAATTTATACTCCGCCAAATTTGTTAACAGCCTAAATGTATGGATTGCACAATAACCCGTTGGTTACATTTACCTTATTTTCTTTGACCAGTTTTTAAAATCTTGCTAACGCCATATCTCATGAGCCGGTGCTTACAAAATCTTCAAATCTAGTCTCAACCTACATCATGCTTTAGTCCAGTAATTCTAGCATATTATTCAGTCAACCCAACACAACTTGCAACAGAAATTTATTTCAAATGATTACACTCTATTACTATTCCTTTAAACATATAGAAAATCGAGGAAAGTCTAAGTGGTGGATCAAGGTCAATTGTTTTCAAGGACATTGGGGTTAGATTTCCCTGAATTGAAGCGGCTTATTGCTTTTAATATTTAAATTTGTAAATACAGTCTATAAAGCAACATATCTTTAAAAAAACAAAATATTTGAATTACAAAATTGCTTTGAAATTTAATTTTAGGTTACGGTATGAATCCTATCACACGATATATATGCCTTAGGAAAAGTTCTCTAAGATTGATAAAACTGTCACTTTATCATATTTTTCCTTATTCTTTCCAGGAGAAATGTCAGAATTAAGAAAACATATTGATGCTCATGGCATGAGTTGTTTCCCTTTTAAAAGTGTAAAGGTGTATATATATATATATATGTTTATAAAGCAACAAAAAGAAAAACAGTGAAGGCTGTATTAGACATAAAATGATCTTGAGAACTCTTGGTTAAATGATTACTTCTCATGTGTAGATAGCATTAAGGAAATACAAAATAGGGGTCACCGAACGAATTTCGGAGCTACAATAAAAAAATTGTGTCAACATTGACATCAGTGTTTGAAGTTATTTTTGAGATAAAAAATAGTTATAATTCTGCTTTCATATTTCATATGATGTGGGCATAAACATATAGAGTATAGTAATTCCATGTTTTGGCAAATTTAAATTTAGAAATAAAATTTAAAATGATATTTAAAATCAATAATTGCGATTTACGAAACATTTTTCAAAGCGATTCTGTTGATAATTATAGTCATATATTTTACGTTTTTCTCATGATCTAAAAGATAATCTTGTTTTCATTTCAAATTATATAATTCATTGGGTGACACCCAACGAACTAAATAGCTATGACGCGAAACGTAAATTTGATTTTCGAGTCGCGTAGCATCTAGCGCGGCACGGCATGTTTACCCAACGAACAGTCTGGAGCACTTGAGCTGAGCTCTTTGCGAACCATTTCATATGACAGATTTATTTTAAACAGACTGAGAAAATAGGAACTATGTTATAACGAGCCATTGGGAGAGTTGGCCTATCCCCCCCCGGCCCAACTGAAGTCGAATGATCAGTTTTAGCACATCTTATATATTTTTATATATATATATATACTGATTGTGTTAATAATGTTGTATGCATAAATGCGGCAAATTTTAATAACCATCATAAGAATATCATAAAGCACATCTTAAACTTTTTAATTTAACAATGCTTATGCTATGTCATCTTTAAGTTCCTCATGTTAATGTGAAGTGATAGCAAACCAACCATGCTGTTTGATTGAATGTGCTGTTTGATTAAAATAACTTCATTCCTTGGTGAGACACAGTTAAGAAATTAATGGTAATGTAGGAATGAAGAATGTCATTGATTAACATACTAAATTTATTTGAGCTAAGCCAAACTGTTTTTCAGTTCTGCTCCGGGAACATATTTCTAAGATCCTTGAAATCGGGAAAAATAAAACCCTCCAGAAAGTTAAAAATCTCAAAAGGCACCACTACATGTGATGATTAGTAAATAAACAAAGTTTCATTGAGCTGGCTGTAACGGTTTTCGAATTCTGCTCCTTCGAATTCTGCTCCGGAAACATTATGACCGACAGACGGACGGACGGACAGACGGAGCCAACGACTATATGCCCCTGCATTTTATGCCGAGGGGATAACAAGTGTAACAAGTATTTGTCACAAAGGTGACAAGATCCCCCGCCGAAAATTGATGTTAACAAAAAGCATAATGTATACACAGAAACACTTGTCTACACTTGTCATGCTACTAGATGTCATTTAGACCATAACGTATCGACTGGTCCAAATAAGAAGCCTTGTGCAAAAAAAGAAGAGAATATAGAGAACAGTTCTTAACATATCAGATATAAATGCATGTTAGCTTCACTGTGGCTTGAAAATATATGAAAGTCACAAAATCCAAATTGGCCCTGTGTCTTACTAAAATGCATTTATAAAAAGAATTCAGTGAATGACTCTTGAGATATCAAACTCACAAGCTTAACATGCAGGTATATTGATGATAAATCAAAAGTTTTGCTGTGACCTTGAAAACAATGTGAAGTTCATCAAATTGACTTTGTCCTGTGTCTTTCCTATAAGATGCTTTGCTTAATTTATGAAGAGAATCTAGTGAACAGTTTTAGAGATATCCTGCTGACAAGCCCAAAATGCAGGTTTCAATGCTGAAATTTTCATAGCCTCGCTCTGACTTTGAAAATAATGTGAAGGTCACCACAATCGACTGAGCCCGGCGCCTTCCCAATAAGATGCTTTGTGTAAACTATGAAGAAAATCCAGCTAATGGTTCTTGAGATTTCCCGCTGACAAGCCTAAACTGCAGGTTTCAATGCTGAAATTTTCAAAGCCTCGTTTTGACCTTGAAATAATGTGAAGGTCACCAAAATCGACTGGGCCCGGCGCCTTCCCAATAAGATGCTTTGTTGTGTAAATTATGAAGAGAATACAGCTAATGGTTCTTGATATATCCCGCTGACAAGCCTCAAATGCAGGTATCAATGCTGAAATGTTCAAAGCCTGGCTGTGACCTTGAAATTAATGTGAAGGTCACCAAAATCGACTTGGCCCGGCGCCTTGCCAATAAGATGCTTTGTGTAAATCATGAAGAGAATCCAGCTAATAGTTCTTGACCGTTGTGACCTTGGAATGAAGATCAAGGTCATGAATCTCTATATGGAACTTACTCTAATGGTGATGAAGCCATATACAACAAATGAAAAGAATCTAGTCAATAGTTTTTGAGTTATTCAATTTCATCCGTACGGACGTACGGATGCTGCCCAATACTATATCCCCCGCTTCGCGCTAAACGTGTGGCAGGGGGTAACTAAACGAGACTTACCTTGAAGTCGAAGTTTGATTGTAATTCAGCCTTACTGTTGACTTACTAGAGGTTATGAGAGATGCGCACTCAGTCTATGACGCCATTATTCAAATTGTGAATGGTTACAAGAAAGAACAAAATGCCTTAAATAAGGGAGGGAATTGAGGTGGGCATATAACCTCTAGTAAGTCAACAGTAAGGCATAATTACAACCAAACTTCGACTTCTAGGTAAGTCTCGTTAAATTCATTAATTCTGCCTTAATGTATGACCTGACATAGAGGTCATGTGAGATGTTGAACTTTGTAACCATGAAACACAAAACAAGACAAAGTCAATTTTGTAATCCAATAAAAGGTCACACAGGTAATTTCTCTTGTCTTAAATACTGAGTAGTGTTGCAAATGTACTGAAGAAACAAAATAACAAAATCTTACTATTTGAACAAACAAAATTCACATTCCTGTGATTGTATTCTTAAACTTGAAAGATAATTTCTTGAGACTGGCAAAACAGTCTGTATTTGATGAATTATGTATCATGTACTTGTGCTAAAATAGCTTCTCCAAAAGCTCCACTTTGACATTCAGGTTTACTGTAGTATTTCCTGAAAGTGCAGTCTCTTGACCAACCCCCTGTATCCAGGATGGTGCTAATAGGCACATGTGCTCTCTTTGCTGCACTACATGAAGCAGCTCTAACGCAATATGGAACAAAACTTCCAGACCTCAATACAGTTCTAAGCCACCTGGTTTCTTTTCCCACAGGTCTGAAAGGCTTATAGCTAACAAATAAACGAGTACTTCTCCTTCTTAAGTTCCTAGTACTTTCGACAATTTCATTGATTTCAAGAAAGCGTTCGACAGTGTACACAGAGAAACACTGTGGAGGATGCTACAAGCCTACGGTATCCCATCCAAGATTGTTAATCTCATCAAGCTCTTCTACCACAACTATGAATACAGTGTCATCCTAGGCAATTCCACGTCAAAGTCCTTTGAAGTGAGATCTGGTATCAGACAAGGATGTATCCTCTCACCTATACTATTCCTTATGGTGATACAGAGGAGAACAACATCAGGGAGGAAAAATGGCATCCAGTGGACAATGTTCAGTCAGCTCGAAGACCTTGATTTTGCTGATGACCTAGCAGAAATGTCTACAACCAACAAACAGCTGCAAGAGAAAACAACTATTCTGAACAAGTATGCACAGCAAACTGGTTTAAACATCAATGCCACCAAGACCAAAGACAATTCACACTAAACTAACTGATCCAATCACCCTCAATGACAAGCCAATAGAAAATGTGGACAATTTCACCTAACTGGGCAGCATAGTAAGTGGTGACAACGGAGCAAAAAAGGACATTCAAGCAAGGCTCTCAAAGGCACGAACATCATTCGCCAGACTTCAACCCATCTGGAAGTCCAACAACTACAGCACTAAGACCAAGCTTAGAATATACAGCAGTAACGTAAAATCTGTTTTGCTATATGGCTCAGAATGCTGGAGAATCACACAGAGCGACCTACACAAAGTAGAAGTATTCCACACCACCAGCTTGAGAAAGATCCATAGAATATTCTGGCCCAACAAGATTTCAAATGCAAACCGACTAGAAAGGAGCAACTGCAAGAACATGGCAGATGAAATCCAGCAAAGACGTTTCAGATAGCTTGGCCATGTCATGAGAATGCCCACAGAAAGAGTCCCAAGAGTGGCACTGAACAGGACAGCACCAGGGAAGAGGAAGCGTGGCAGACCTCGCACCACCTGGAGGAGAACTGTTGAGACAGCTGGAGGAAATGGGATTCACCTGGGGTCAAGCCCAGCACATGGCAAAGGACAGAGTAAAGTGGCGATCGCTTGTTACGACCTTATGTCCAATCAGGGATGAAGAGGATAAGTAAGTAAGTAAGTAATCTAAGTGTCCTTCAGGGCATACATATAAAAGATATCTTAGTCATTACCAACAGGACCTTTCAAAGTTATGAATGAGGTAACTATAACAATAATTCCTAGAAGAGTACTTCTTGTAGTCAATGTTACTAGCAGTACTTTTTTGTCGAATATTTTGTCTAAGAATCATTACTGTAGACTCCGTAGTTGATACTATGGATATCCCAATTGCACAATAGCACAACACCAAACCAAGTTTCACTCCAGTGTTTTAACATAAGTACTCGAATTATTAACAAAATCAGAATTTCATTAAATCTTCGGTGTTTTGTCTGTTGGTCTCAGTAAACTACAAAAAGTTGGACAATGCTCCTCCTTCAGGCAGCCATTTGTGGATTTTATTGTATAAACATACCATGTATACCTACCAACCTCTACTTAAGTATCATTTGTATCAATGTCAAAAGTCCCTTATTTAAGATTAAAGAAGTTGAACAATGAAATATAAAAAAAAAAAATTAGTCTTGTTTTCTTTGAATTAAATTAATTTTAATGTTTATTTGTCATTTGTTATAATTTGTTTTTAAAATATACACATCAACTTGCTTCTAGACGCATTATTTGGTTAGGGCCCTGTCACAAATAAGCGTAGGGCAAGTGCGTTGAAGTTGCGTATGGAAAATTTTTCATACGCAACCAGTTTGCTCAAACATGTACCGTATTTTGCCTTAATTGTACTGCACATGGAGCGACTGATTTACGTACTTTGCCGTTTCTCTGCGTTAAGGGTGCATTAGAGATGCATATGATTTGCGTATCCACACTTTTTTGGGGCAGATGATTGCATATGCAGAGCGCATACAAACCATACGCTAGACACTTGCAACTTATGCACAAACAAAGAGAGCATTTTCCGAGCCCATTGCGTGTTCACAGGATTTTCAATCCTATCTGATTTGTACGTTTTCGTGGGTGATATGTTTATATGTTAGCGGCAATAGTGTAAATCCGGCAATAGCGTTAATGCTTTGTTACCAATTGGAAGACAATTAATTTAAACAAAAGTGTACTGAATAAGTTTCTCACCTGTGATTAAAAGTGTGATTGAATGCCGCAAGCTGTGCGAGGTAAATGCAAGTTATATCAGCGATAGCCGGAGCGCAACTAGCGAGTGTGAACGATGTCTTATATTCCGCGCACCGCTTCTTTATTCCGGTCTCCGCATAGACATATGATACATGGAAATAAAGACAATTCTTTCCTCTACACGATGATGTAAAAATATTTGAATTATCTCTAATGTTCTTGAGATATGAATGCCGCAAGATGGGTACCCTCAATCATTTTTGAGAAAAGGTTTTATATTTGCGACACATGTCGCGGCACTTGCAGTTTCTTTACTTTTTGGTGCACATTTACAAATGGCACATTGAATTGAAGCTCTTTACAATGATGCAAATGATTTGCAAATTCCCCGTCCCGTTCAAAAAATATATAGTGCCAAAGAAGGGGTGGGGGTTCATGATGCGGCTTCAGGACAGCTTCACGGACAGCTCACATTGACTTTCTCTGTCTCTTTTACGAAATAAAAAAAAGAAAAATTTATTTTTAGAAATACTTGTACAATATATTCAACAGCAATATAAATATAACAATAATCACCTTCAAAGGTGCGAATAACAGTCTTTTAGGACCTAACAAGATCTAGAGTACAGTCCACCCTTATACTTCTTTTTTCTTTCTTCAATTATCTTCTTCCATCCCATCATCGGTTTTCTTCTCTAACAGACTGATGTAGGCTTTACAGAAATCTGCTGATGTATGGTATAGTCGGAAACATGGTTCTACACACAGAGCAACATTGCAGTCTAGACACTCTTCCTACTCTTTTCTTCTTTCGAACTGGCTGGTTGGCAGCTTCCGCTCCACGTCCCATGAGAGTTCACGTCTGGCTTAAGAACATACAACACAGGTACGTGACAAATTCTTCTTTCTTCCTACAGGATCGATCTTTGACGGAAAGTGACGACCATGAAGACGTACAATACTATCTTCGGTCCTTCATCGCCGACCGCGGGAACGTCTGCCAAGACTTGCAACCTTGTCTGTGTCCGCAAAGGTTATAATGTGTTGAACTATTTCTTTCCTGAATTCACAGTTTGTCTTCAAACTTCTATTTGAGAGTTCTTTGTACAGAATGTAGGCATTCAAAAGAGCAACGTTGAGGATATGAAACCACACACGCTTCCACCACTTTAGAGTTTTCATTTTGAACGGTGTGAACGCCTCCCATGTACTTGTTGTATTCATGCACAATACGAGGTTTTGTATTTGGTTCTCCAGTCACCCTGTTTTTCCTTCCCGACTCGACATCTTCCGTGTCCTCAACAGTGGACATAAGCAAGACTGATTTTCTGTCCTCATACCTGACGATCAGAAGTTCTTTGTTGTGTTGCTGCAACATAGAACCTTTCACTGCTTTCTTCGCTTTCCTCTTCAGTTTTACTGGGATTCCGCTCCTATTACCTCTCAACGTCCCCGTCGCACCGAAACCACACTTCCACAGATTTATGTACAATGTCACAGACGAATAAAAATTGTCCATGTAAACATGATATCCTTTGCCAGAGTAATCTTTGACCAAATCAATGACCAAATCATACGTTTTCCCACCTATAGAAACTTCGTTGGTTCTTCCAGTGTAGAGTTTGAATTTACAAACATATCCATTGTGCGAGTCGCACAACATGTAAGCCTTGATTCCATACTTCTTTGGTTTGTCAGGGTTGTAAACCTTGAAGCTGAGGTTGCCTTTCCAAGGCACCAATCCCTCATCAACAGAGATATGTTGATGCGGTATGTAAACTCTTGAAAACCGATGTATGATGCGGTTATACAATATGCCAAGTTTATTGAGTGGGGAAAACTGAGGTGTGTTTCGTCCTGGATTGTACTGTTATCAGATAGGTGAAGGAACGTGAGCAACAACCAAAACCTGTTTATAGGCATACACTTTGGCAAGAAAAGCGTCGAGGTAACATCACTAGTCGACCAATACTCTGGACGGTGATAGTCATTGCTACGAATACTTTCATTTCCTCAGCATTCGTATCCTTCAACTGGCGCATTCTCATCCATCCGTAATCATCTTCTTGTATGAACAGTTCGAAATAGTCAATAGGTTTTGGTTGCTCAGGCAATTCTTTGAACTGTCCCAGCCCAGTCTTTCCCGTAAAAGGCAGATCAACACGTCCACGTGGCCTCGGCCCGTCCTTTCAGTTTTCCATGAAATCCCCCTCCTGTATCAGATGTTTCTGTGTCACTGTCTTGATCATCCAAGTCACCGAACTCATCTGTGGAAGTACCACCAGCAGTAGCGGCTCCGCCCGTAGCAGCTAGTATATGTCTTGCAATGTCTCTTATATCTGGATCACTGTCCATGTCCGATACCAATCCATCACTATCACTATCCCCGTCACTATCATCAGTAGTTTCCATATCAGAAGTTTCATCAGCATGGACTCGGAAGAGAACTCGTCGTCTGAAGCATACGGCCCCCCAAAATTCAGAGTCCTCGGCCTCCTTCCTCTAAATCTCGGCATCTTCTATATCATCTGTAATAGATTGAAACAGATTTAGACATGTGCAAGAAAGAACAACTCAGGAGCATTTTACAGAGAAAACCAGTGTGAGCTTCATGGACATTCATTTGCCGTCATTCAAAAGTATTTGAAACAATCACACCATCGGCAGCGACGGCACCAAAGGCAATGGTAAAATTCACATATTTGGACGTTTTATGACTGTCCCGGCTAACCCCGGTTCTTTTTTTCATACGACTCCCCCAAAGTCGAAAATCTTGACTTTCTTCTGACTTCCTAGGCGACGAGTTGGCGAGTCGCGAACGAAACAACCATCTACCTCACGGAAGCTCTGATTGTCAGTTGTGGATTACAAAAGGTTGCCGATGTCAAAAAAAGACATTAACACATTTTGCGGGGCTTCTTGTATCTTTATTTCTCTTTGCGCATATACATATGATATACCTCTTTCAATCGATATATCGTGTGTTAGAGCACGCCACTTGGTTAGTGAAATATCAAGCACAAAAGTACATACTTTTGTGGCCTTTATAGTATAATTATTTGCATAGGCGAACATACAAATGATATGCCAAAATGAAGGCAATTTCATCCTCTTTCTAACGATATATCATGTGTTAGAGAGCGCCGTTTGGTTAGTGAAATTTCAAGCCCAAAAGCAATCTCTCGGACTTTGTGTTCTGGAAATCCGAGGTACTGGGCAACGTTACCCATGACTTCCGGTTGCGCATGCGAGAAGACTAGACGCGTTTGTAGCGGGCTCCAACCACCGATGTGAAATCCAAGCTAATCCAACATACATGTATTAAATCATGTGATTCAATAACATTCATGTGAAAATACAAGTCTTCTGCATATATTAATGTAAGTTGTTCAAGAAAATTTGACATTATAAATATCATTGTCAGTCCTTGAAATTTTCCCCGATATGGCGAGTAAACCTAATACACGGTCCAGTCCATCTTTGGAGGAAACCCTGCTTGCTGTCGAGCAAAGGCTCACACTCCGAATCGACAATATGAAGATTGACTTGCAAGCATCTATAGAGTCTGTAAAATCGGAAATCACATCCGTGAAATCCGAGGTTGAAAACATTGAGCTACGTGTTTGTGCACACGATACAGAACTTGAAAAACTTAAAGATGAACTGGCCCAAACAAAGAACGAAAAACAATTCTTGGAGAAACAATTTCTTCTCAAAGATATTCATGACCGGAAGAGCAATTTACTTTTTTATGGTGTGATTGAAACGCCAGAGGAAAATACTGAACGTTGTCTCAAGGCATTCATGATAAATAAGCTGAACTTCAGCGAGCAGAGGGTTAACGACATTTATTTCAAGGTGGTCCACAGACTCCCCATCTCTGAATACCAGAAGAAGACCAAGGAATCTCCAATACGGTGCATAATCGCTACCTTCATCTACATGCCCGACAGGGAATCTGTGTTCAACGCAAGGAAACTTCTAAAGGGGACAGGATGCAGTGTTCAAACCGACCTCCCCCCACTAATGAAGAAGAAGAGAGCGATCTTGGGACGTCAGAGTCGGGAGATACAGGACAAGACTGGACTCTGGAGCCGGGTCAAGGTTCTTGGAACAGACGTATTCATAGAGACAAGGGATCCAAAGATTCCTAAGTCACCATGGTCGAAATATGAATAAATGTTATGATATGAAACTTAAATGTGAAAAAGAAACTATGAACATAATTTTGAATCGAAAATATATGTTTCAATGATTAACAGGAAAAAAAGGTTATAATCTATAGACTATAATATAGTTATCTAAAAGAATAATCATGATAAAAACAAATAGTTTTATTCCAATGTTTATTTCAGTCACTTTTTATATTTTTAGTGGTAACTGAAACTATGAAAACTTTTTTGGTTTTCAAAAAGTAAATGATCAAAACTTAACTCCATCTTTACTTCATATATTGGAAGAAACCTATTTGAAAAATGATGTTATAATGTTGACATTAAAAAAAGTTACTTTTATTTTTCTACGTCAGATGTTATGTAATCATTAGCCGGCAGCGTACTGCTGCACGTGCTGGGCGTGTAGTGCGTGGTTCACAGAGACTGTACTACACGTGGTGTGTAGACGATTGTCGGAGGACATTTAGTTTTTATGAAAGACAGTTAAGGAATTTAAGCTGTTCCACTTCCAATGATTTGTTTCACCTTTAAAAGCGGACAATCAGTGAGGAAACTGTACATGGACTTCAATATATGTACACATGTCAGTTGTCATAAGAACTGCGGAACAGGGATTAAGATATAGATCTTTGCATATGTGCGTACATTCAATCATGGATAGTTTGTGAATTTCACAAGGATTGTGAAGGAATTTCTGTATGGATATGTCCACTATGCGGAAAACGTAAGTAACGATCTATTTTGTACATGAATATATACTACTTGTTCCTTACTGAACTACATTTACCAGAACGTTGTAGTTCAATGATTGATTCACTTCACTATAGGTGGTTGGAGTCTTCCGTATCATTTGTTTTCGGAAGCTAACAATGTTTTTCTGTTTATACAAGTGTAGCCCTTTTTGTTGTTTTCGTAAAAAATTAGGTACTATCCATCATTCATCAATTCATGCTCTTTTTGAGAAATATCTGGCTAGCATTAACACATTTGCAACATGATAGACAATGTGAAAATATACTGTAACAACTGTCAAGGTTTAAACAGTTCTAACAAGAGAAGAGATGTTTTTGAATATTTAAAAGGTAAAAATTCCCATATTTATTGTCTACAAGACACCCATTTTACACCAGATTTGGAACATAACATCAAAGAGGAATGGGGCTCAAAGTATTGCAAATTCAGTTCTTATAGAAGCAACTCTAGGGGAATAGCAATTTTATTCAATAAGAATTTTGAAATTAAAATCATAGACGAAATTAAAGATGAAGAATGTGGGAACTATCTAGCATTGAAGATAGAGATCGAAGAAAGAACAATTACATTGATATCGGTCTATGGTCCCAATCGAGACACTCCAGAATTTATCCATAGTATATTCGATATCATAAAACGCTTTGACTCCAAATACTTTATTCTGTGTGGTGACTGGAACATGATACAAGATATCAAATTAGATCTTTATAACTACAAACATGTAAATAATTCTAAGGCAAGGGATGTATTGTTAGAATATATTGAAGAATTTAACCTTATTGACCCATGGCGAGATAAAAATCCACTGCAAAAACGATACACATGGCGTCAACAAAAACCAATAAAACAGGCCAGATTAGACTTTTTCCTTTTATCAAGAAGTCTTGAGTGTTCTATTGTAAACGCAGGTATAGATCCAAGTTATAGATCAGACCATTCATTACATTGGGTTAATCTTAAATTTAATGACGTAGAAAAGGGCCCAGGGTTTTGGAAATTTAATAATTCCTTATTACGAGATAAGACATATGTTGACAAAGTAAAAACTATTATCAAAGATACCCCTAAACAATATACAAATGATTCTAATGGTACAGAAACATTTACAATTAACGACCAATTGCTATTTGAAACAATTCTTCTGATGATTAGGGGATACACTGTGAAATACTCTTCTGAAATGAAAAAAAAAAGAAATAAAAGGGAAAAGGAACTTCTTGAAAATATCAGTGATTTAGAAAAGGAACTAGATCTTTCAGAAAATTACGAAAGGAAAGAAAATTTACTGCCAAGGCTCCATGAAGCGAAAATTGAACTAGAAGAAATTCATAAATATAGAACCAAAGGCATCATAATGAGATCAAAAATTGATTGGTACGAACATGGAGAAAAACCAAGCAGATATTTCCTTTCCCTTGAAAAACAAAACTTCTTAAATAAGGCAAATGAACAAAAGGAAATCGTAACAGGTAAGAAAGAGTTGATTAAGGAAGCAAAGACATTTTATCAAAAGCTTTACACAAAAAGAGATAGCAAAAAAGTAAACTTACATGACCTTTTTAAAAACACTGACATACCTAAACTTGACGAAAACCAAAGATTAAGCTTAGAAGGAGAGTTAACATATGATGAAATTTTAACTTCCCTTAAAAGGACGAAAAATGGGAAAAGTCCCGGTCCATCTGGTTTTACAACAGAGTTTTACAAATTTTTCTGGAACGATATACATAAATTTCTTCTAAAATCTCTAAATTATGCGTATCAAAATGGCGAATTATCAACCAGCCAAAAACAGGGCCTTATTACTTGCTTACCTAAAAAAGACAAACCAAAGCAATATCTATCAAATTGGAGACCAATATCGCTTTTAAATGTGTCCTACAAGATTGGCTCGGCAACAGTAGCAAATAGAATAAAAAAGGTGTTGCCAGCTATTATAAACGAAGATCAGAAAGGTTTTCTCGCTAATAGATACATTGGGGAATGCACAAGAATGGTATATGATATAATGGATTACACAGAAACTATGGAAATCCCTGGCATGTTGTTACTAATAGATTTTGAAAAAGCGTTTGACTCGGTGGATTGGAATTTTATTGAGGAAGTTTTTGCTTTTTTTAACTTCGGTGAATCTATAAGAAAATGGATTAGAACACTCTATTGCAACATAAGTTCCTCAGTAATGGTAAATGGATTTGGCTCAGATTTTTTTAATATAACTAGAGGTTGTAGACAAGGTGATCCCCTTTCGCCTTACATATTCATTATATGTGCTGAAATCTTATCTGCAATGATCAGAAACGAGCCTAAGATAAAAGGAATAATGATTGGAAATACAGAATATTTAGTCTCACAGTTTGCAGATGATACGTCTCTTGTGCTAGATGGTACTGAAAAGAGCCTCCAAAGTGCACTAAAAATACTTGATGATTATGCCTCTTTTTCCGGTCTGAGAATAAATGTAAGTAAGACAAGAATAATATGGATAGGTTCTCTTAGAGGATCAACTCATATTATGTGTAAAAAGTGGAAATTAAATTGGTCTCAAACAGAATTTACTGTTCTCGGTATTGTATTAACCATAAAAATAGCTGAAATGGTTGAAAGAAACTATAAAGATAAACTAAAAAAAATAAAAAGACAAATGCAAATATGGACAGCCCGAAACCTTTCACCCCTTGGTAGGATCACAGTACTTAAATCCTTAATTCTACCCACAATAAATCATTTATTTTCAGCCCTCCCTAACCCACCAAAAAACACAATTGAAGAGCTTGAAAAACAATGTTTTTCGTTTGTATGGTATAACAAACCGGATAAGATTAAACGAAATATAACAAAACAAAACTATGATGATGGTGGTTTAAGAATGCCAGATATTAAACAGACTATTGATGCCCAAAAAGTAGCATGGATTAAAAGGATTATTTTAAACAACTCAAAACTAGAAACACTACTTTCCTTTAACGTTTCTCAAAATATACAAGATTTCATGCTTAAGGGGGAAACATTTATAAAACAAAAGGTAATAAATAAGAAAACCAACTCTTTTTGGAAAGACGTTCTTTTAGCATGGGGATCATATACGACATCCAAAGGTAAGAAGATTGAGCAAGGTAGTGATGTATTATCGCAATGTTTATGGTATAATGAACATATTCTCGTAGATAAAAAACCATTTGTATATCCACATTATGCAAAGGTAGGCATAACTTTTGTAAACGACTTGATAGATGAGGATGGAGTAATATATACATTTACAAAATTCCAAGATAAATATAGAACTCATTTGAAGACAAACTTTTTAGAATATGAAAGCTTAATTAGAGCAGTTAAACAATATTGCAAGACATATGACATTCTTTTTTGTGACAGAATAGAACTACCATTTATTCCCTATTTACTTCAAGAGGTAGTAAAAAATAAAAAAGGTTGTAGGATATACTACGACATACTTAGCCCAATTATAGACCCTGCCGTCCATAGCTATAAACAAAAATGGGAATCTGACCTGGAGACAATTTTAAATGAAAACGAATGAAAAACCTATCAAAAAATTGTATTTCGAGCTCATGCAAATTCCGATTTTAGATGGTTCCAATATTCTTTAATGCATAGAGTTCTGCCAACAAACCAGCTTTTATTTAAGATGGGCTATATTGATAGTCAGTTATGTTCATTTTGTAACACTGCATCTGAAAGTTTACTTCACCTCTTTTATGACTGTCCAAAATCTAAAATCGTTTGGAATAAACTGTTCACATGGATAAAAGCAAAAACAGATATCAGTTTTGATATCGATAAGAAAAAAATCATATTTGGATTTCCCGAAAGAAGAAATGATGTACTCAATCTCCTAATAACGATTGTCAAATATACTCTTTTCAAAATAAGATCATATACAAATACACCTCGATTTGATAAGATAAAAAATGAAATCATAAAAATTTACAATATCGAGAAAATAAATGCCATCTCTTCTTGTAACTTATATGTATACACTTGATGAATTGATGATGTACCACAAAAAATTGAATAAAAAAAAAAAAAAAAAAACGTTACCCATGAAATTGGGTGTTCTCGAATGTTCTCGAAAAAATGTTTCCTGCTCGGATTGGTCGGAAACCTCTGACATCATCATGTAAGTTTGGTCACGTGACAACGCAATCCCATTACGTCATTGCCGAAAACCGAACAAAATTTCCATGTCAAAAAGACATAAAAGCATTTTGCGGGGCTTCTTGCATCTTTATTTCTCTGTTCGCATATACATATGATATATCAAATTAAAGGCAATTTTATTCTCCTTCCATCGGTGAAACTTGATTTAAAGCGCGACGCTTGGATAGTGAAATATCAAGCGCAAAAGCCTTTTTTTTGCGGCCTTTATAGTATAATTGTTTGCATGTTCGCATATACAAATCATATGCCAAATTGAAGGCAATTTTATTTTCTTTCCATCGATATATCATGTTTTACTTTGTTATTGAAATATCATGCACGAAAGTCGAAAACTTTTTAATATTTTTTAGTACAATTATTTGCAACTGCGCATATACAAATTATACACCAAATTGAAGACAATTTCATTCTCTTTCTATCGATATATCATGTGTTAGAGCGCGCCACTTGGTTAGTGAAATATCAAGTGCGAAAGCATGTGTTTTGTCAACAATTCAACAGAGAAAATACCTGTTTTCACAGAGCTCACTGTCTGAGCCAGTTAAACCAATTTTCATAAAACTACGGCGTTTAGCGAGGCGCGGAAAATAATTACGAACGATCCGGGAGCAGCCAAGAATGCTTGCAGTCAATTATAGCCTTATCCTGAAAGTTAGAGTCCTGACTCCGGAGTTAGCCAAGAGGGCTTACACGCCAGTTTATTTTTGGCATGTAAATTTACGGGACCCGCATCATAACGGTTAATAGATGGTGTATGGTGTAAGCTATTAGAAATTCGAACATATTCTTCCTCTGCCTTATCAAGACTTTATTCGGTGAGGTGAATATGCAAAATTATAAATATAAAGGAGTTGAAATTACTGTACCTTCCACACAGTAGCCATTATTGCTACATTCGCGTGGACACTTCGCTGCTGTGAAGATGACCTGTCCTTGTGGAACTGCTCCTGGGGAGGTGGGCTTCCAGAGATCCAGATCCACATCCAGTATGTTGATGCACTGGGACTTGATTAATTCAAGAGCTACCGGAATCCAATCCGTTTTACCACTTTTCTGTGATAAGGAACAAAATATTGAGTGGTGAAAGTAGAATGTAGTAATCAGAAGATAAAAATCATGATTTTTGCCTTTGTAGACACAGCTGCATTTCAACTGGCGAACAATTGGATGAGACTGAAATCAGATATCGAACATTGTAACTGATATGATAACCTTTTAACTATCGACAGAGAGCAAACAAAACCAAAAGCCATAAGCCTCCTAGGAAAAGAAAATGAAAAGTAGGACTGTGTTTGATCATGAAATTTAGTTTTCTCTGTGATTCACACTGTAAGGAGGTGACTTTAGAAAGAGCTTTTGTTTGAACACGTTCTTAACTTATAATAAAGTATTCCTCTTAAATACTTCAGAAAACAGAAAACACAGCAGAAACCAAAAATGAAAATTCTACACATTAAATTCATTGTAGGACAAAACTAAATTCTTGCCATTTAACATGAATATGATAATATCGTTTTTTTTTCATAAAGACGTTGATTAATATGAGCTGAAGATTTTGCAACTTTCACCTCTGAGGTCATTGTCTGTGACGATGATGTTTGACCATCATCTTGTCGGGTGCATAATTACCAGAGGTGTTTTGTAAACAAACAAAATACATTTGACGGTAATGGATTTACCACAGGATCAGAGTTCGTTTGGTCTTTTGACGACAGAAGTTCGCCTACCAAGCCCTGAAATTTTTTTTATTTCTTTATTTTGAATGGACACAAGCTCACAAATCACTTACAATAGACATTATATTACCTTACACTTAAGTACTCGTTTTTGATTGGCTGACGATCAACTCATTTTGTCTTATGTACCCCGCGACACTCACCTCTCACCTCTCACGGTGTACAAATTTCATGTACCCTGCTGCCATAGCAGCGGCTACTCTCCGAGGGTGTCCCTCTCTCTGGGGTGTCCCATAGTGTTAAGATGAAGTTACCAAAAAACATAAGCGGTGAGCAGAGTTTACATAAGTTCGATTAGCTGTTTTCATGATTATTAATAAACATTTCACAGACACAAACAAGTGGCAATTAATCTAGACTTTAAACTTAAAGTTCTGATTGCATCATCAAAGAACATAAAGTAGGAAAAGTAAAACAAGAATTGAAAAAGTATAACATTCAATTAAAAAGTAAGTCACCTCGAGAGATCGTATGAAGAAGTAGTGAAAATAACATACGCCAAAAACAGAACAAAACATAGTTGTGGTAAAAGGCCTGAAAGAAAAACAAAGATATCAAACCTTGTTTAGAGCAAATTAAACTAAGATAGGTGTATTAAAACATTCAAAACGAGGGTGGAACCGGGATTTTGTTTGAGACATTAGATGAACATTAGGTTTAACAGGAAATTTGAATTACCCTGGAATTGTAATCCCTGTTGTACTGAGGGCATCGGCTTAGGTTTTGGACACTTGAGAGTTCAAACGAAATGAAAAGACACTGATAATGTTTTTTTTTATTTTAAAGTTAATATATTGACATCTGGAATGCTGATATTGGCATCTATCTTTTGGTCTGTTATCTCCCACCAATTGGTTTAACTAGAACAACAGAAACAACAGTTCCTACAAAATATGTAACAACAGTGATGTCAACTCAAAAGATGGTCTCCACTTTCAAACGCCCTTAAAGGCAACTAGATATTTACTGCGTTTGGTTCTGATATTGTGTACATTTTAGCCATTGAAGTAAATGTACCATGACAAAATATGATTATGCCATGCTCATATAACTGCATTGAATGATTGCTTGATTAAAAAATTTAAAGTCTGAAAAAACAGTGATGTCCAGCTTAAGAGAGCAAATGGACAATGTGTATCTCGACTTGCACAGCCGTTCACTTGCCGTAGGTATATTAAGCTTGTGTAAACTGGGCCATGCGAACTTCGTTCTCATTTGATATTTAACTCGGACACAATGTCATGATAAATCTCCATATCAAACTCGAGAAAAGATAGTAACTTATAGTATCCAACTGGTTTGTCGACTGCTTGTAAACTTGCAGTTTATGTATAGTGAACGGACGAATTGGAAAATAAGACTAAACTTACACTACACTTCACTACATTATACAAAGAAAGTCAATTGTAGACTATATGAACAACTTCAATATAATCTATACAGAATAAGTGAAGTTTTACCAGTAATCTCAACCCACCCACCCTATTACCAGACTCTTAAATCTCTATTTGGGATTTGAAGCTTGAAACCCAACAGACAACAGTTCTAGGAAGACAGCAACTCACGAAATCAATTGCTAAGAATATTAACACCTACAGCAGGTGCATGAATGGATCACATCGGGACTTGTCATTGTGCAACAGCAAATATACAAATTGGATACTAATTACAATGATTTGATTGAAGGTGCTCCAGAGGGCATGATATCAAAACTAGACCCAAAAAAGTAATCAGTAAAAATACAAACATTAAGATGAACAATAGTAGAAACAAAATATATTGGTGTGATGAATAACAACATTCATGGAACAATTCATTTGAAAAAGAAAAGTTTGAGGTCGTCAGAGCTGCACCGTGAATGAAATCAAACAGGACACTAGGAGTCAACTACATGTACAAACTGAAGTGTTAATGATTAGTAATATTATCAATATTTTAACTGGACTTTTCAATATAACTGTTAGTTCAGGCCTAGGTCCGAAGACTTGGTAAAAAGGAATTATAACATCAATAAGTCCAGTGACCTTAGAATCCTATCCTATGCTAAGAATTGACCAAATATCTGGGGATCGCCCAAGTTGACATCATAAATTTTGGAATGTTCAATTTTATTAGATGTTACTCTATCGTCAGAGATGGGGAAATACACACATTTTTGTTCAAACTCAAAATATTATGGTTTTCCATAATGGTTTAGGACACAAGGGTCTTTTAAATGTGACGTTATTGAGAGAAACCCTTGTTATGTTTCTGTCTCTTGCATTGACATCTTTAGACATAAAGGCTTACAATTTATATATTGAATAGAATAGTAAATGGGTTATCCATCAATATAAATCTTATTTGAAAGAAATGTCATTTCTATAATACTATTAGCTTGACAAAAATGCTTATTTTCATTTGCAAAATTCATTTGTTTCGTTTTTTGCCCTAGAGAGAATGTGTTCCACCAAATGTGTTATGACTCGTCTCTTTGGGGTTTCAGGATCTTAATAAGGAATTCGCTGCTTTATATCTACCTACTCGGAAAATGTCAAAAAAAAAACCCAGTTTAAAGCTGCTTGTAGAAAAAGGCGCACCTCGTAGAGACTTCTTATTTGCACGCTTATAGCTCAAAGTCTATGCTACGAAAAATCAGATTTAGCAGGGTAACATTTTCCCATTCACCTTCTGAAAGTGATTATGAAAACAACCCTAAATGATTTTACCGACACTTTACATTGATTGACATATCCATGCTTGATATATTTTGGAGGTTTTTGAATAGTGAATTCATGACAATTCACTTAATATATAATGCAAATAGAGATTCACTTATCATTTATCTGCTGCCGAATCGCTCAAGAGCAAACTCTTTAAATTGTTTGGTAATAAACATGTAGCTCTCGAGAGAAATTATTACCTTTAAAGATAACATGATCAAAAGGCTTTGGGTTCGATTGTAATCGGACTTCAATGGTAATGTCATCATTTACAGACGTGACGTTTCAAATTGTTCATCCATGATCAATGACGAGAGTAACGTAACATCCTAGTGTTTTAATGCGTTTCGGATTTCATTGCTCAACGTTACTGATGTTCATTCATTACTCTCTGACACAGTTAATATGGCCAGGTATATTGCACATAAGTCTTGGTTTCCAAATTCAGATTTTTAGTTACTGGAAGGGTAATTGCTGACAAATCAAACAGCTGTTTTTCTAGTTGCTTGAAGACTGATCTTTTATTTGTCTCTCCTTTCCCGTAACAATCTTTCCTGCAGTGGATATCCTTTTAGTCCAAAGTCTTATTCATGGAAAACTCCGTTTCCTTGTCTGTGTTTAACCCTTAAAGGGTGAACAGTTGCTTTGGAATTTCCGCAGTGAAAACCGTGTGCTGTGTCATGTACTTCAAAAGAATAATTTTCCACAAAATGAAAATGCAATATGATCTGTGAACCTCGCCAGGCTGACTGGGATTTCACAGTGAAATATAGAACTGTCAAATCTTGAGGGTAGGATTTGTTTGATCTGCATGTATCAAAGCTTAATCTGAGATTTCATCCTCTGTAGGTAGACCTTCATCCTCGAGATATGTTCAGTGCACCAATTCTAGTAACCAGTGCGGTACTACTTGCATTTCGAAGCATACAACCCTCTGTAGTTGTTCATGAATATTCAATTTCAACCCAGACAATGCACCTACTATCAGTTTGATACGTGTCTGATAATCACTCACTGAAAGAGTACCAAGAGAAGAGATACACCATTTAAGTAAAAATTCACACAAATGCAATTTTGAAGAGATGTCTGGTCTCTTCTTTGAAAGCAGCATACAGTTCTCTTAGTTTCATATGTCTTCTGTAGATAGTGTGTTTGCATAGAGTGACATGTGTGTTAGTTTGTAGTACCATATGTGTTTATTTGAAGTATGATGTGTGTTTGCATGGAGTACCATGTGTGTTCGTTTGAAGTACGATGTGTGTGTTTGCATTGAGCGACTATGTGTATGCATAGAGTACCCTGAGTGTGTGTTTGAAGTGCCCTAAGTGTTTGCATTTGGCGCCGCGGGTGTTTCAAGGAGTACCATGTTTATTTGCATAGAGTGCCCTGTGTGGTTGCATTGAGTTCCCTGAGTGTACATGCATGAAATGTCGGCCTAAGAGTAATTGAAGGGTCCGGATGACGGGGTATCTAAAACATCAATAAAATGCCACATTTTCCTTGAAAATGATTGAAATGAAGATATTCTCACAGCTAAAATGATTAACTATAAATCAACCATTTCCTTGAAGCCTTGAGTTTGGTTGCAGAACGTACAATCACAATGAAATCGAGTGGTTTTCGAGTTTGGTTGCAGTCCCTATAGGCAACTGCAACCAAATTATTTTCTATCAATTATCCATCATTTTTCGTGTCTTGACAAACACTAATTTGGTTGCAGAGATTTTAGTTGCTTGTTAATTAGCAAAGAGGCAAGTTTGGTTGCAGGAGTTTTATAATTTACCTTATTTTACGTAAAAACAAAAACAAATCAGGATTTTCATTTTGACAGATTCCCTCTCGCACTGTGAGTGACGTAATGCCATGCGGTATGTAACGTGTCCTACAATTGGTTGATTCAATCTCAAACATTTCCCAAAAAATTTCAAATTTCCTAAGTTTTGATTTATAATTGATTTTGTTCTGTTTTTGGATAGAAACCATTTGTTAAACTTACTCAATGATGTTTATTTTCTATCAAAATCATTTTGCAATTAAAGGGATTCCTGACAGCCAATGAGAATCGTTTTGAGATATGACAACAATTCGAATTCGCTATGGGAGCACGTTGAAACACAGAAATGAAATTTAGTGATCAATTTGGTCAAATAATGTCAAAAGTACCTACCATGACATGCTTTATGATAGAAACTGTTAAAATAATCAAGGTCAGTGAAATATTTCTATCCATAATGTCAGAAACGCTTTCAAAACATGATGTGACATGATCGAAAACCGGACTCGATAGCGATCGGTAAGTGGCTTATGTGTCATTGAAATGTAAATAAAAAGCCAGGTAAGTGATCAACAGTTGTCAAATCATCATATATATTCCATCTGCAACCAAATTTCTTCAAGCCCAGGCTCTTCTGTTTGATAAAAACATGTATTTTCTTGGAAAAATAATTTGGTTGCAGGTGCCTATAGGGGACTGCAACCAAACTCGAAAATTATGTGATTTCATTGTGAATAATCTTTCTGCAACCAAATTCAATGGTGTCATTCCATATATCATGGTATAGATAATTATCTCAGCTTTCAGAATATTCCAAATTGAGTCTTTTTCAAGAGCTAGGTTGCAGTTAACAGTCCTTTTTGACACCCCGTCACACGGACCCTTCAATTACTCTTAGGCCGAAATGTCAAGTGTGTTGGCTGCGAGTGCGTGTTTGTTTTGAGTACTATGTGTGTTTGCATGGAGCGCCATGTGTGTTTGTTTCCAGTATCATTAATAAACACACTACGTACAAACTTACAACAACATCAACAGCACAGCCATCGAGGACCCCGGCTACATCTACCCCGGACAGTTCCCTACACTTGTTGAAGGACGCGTACTGTTCAAACACCTTCAAGCATTTGTCTCGAGCTGCTGGCAATGTCCAGGTACTGCGTACAACTCTCTGGATGAAAACAACAATAATATTTTGCCAAATTGCTAAAATAATAGAGATTCTTATGAATCAATAATGCTTGGTGATCAAGTCATTTCGAAAATTTATTTAGTATTTATGTTAAACATAACAGCTTATGATTTAAAGGAGAATGTGAGAGACAAAAGTCTTTATTTGTAAGTAAAAGTATTGTTAAGGACAAAGTGTGCATAACAATGCATCAATAAATGTCAAAATAATGAAGGGGAAAAACGCGTCGGACGGGTGAAGCACAGAACCCAGTATGCATTGCGTTCGTAGTATGTAATGGTGTCATCGGGTAGCGCTGATAATGTGTAAGCACCAAACATAAATTACATTCGGCAATATCAATTTGAACTATTTTAAATTAACATATAGCTGAACATAGCCGTCACAAAAAACAAACTACCATGATGATACCTAAAATTAAGGTAACGTGATATATTAATTATTTCATTAGCGTATCTAATGTAGCTTGTTATTTGTGATTATCAGTTCTTCATATATATAGAGAATCATAAATCGTCTGTAGCCTTGAAAGATCTTACAATTTTAGTTTTGATTATTTATAGGTGTGTTTGAGGTCCTTGTAATTTCTTGTGAACACTTATGTAGAAAGCATGTGTTAATAAGAAATTCAACCGGAAGAACGCATGTTTGATGAGGCCTGTTAGTGCCCGTATTGATGCTACTTTTGACAACCCAAACATATGTTACCTGTTACCAACTACTCTGCTGTTAGGACACAGCGATTGAAAACTGAAATGGATTTCCTTTTGGAATAAACATTTATTATGAAAATAGTTCAAGGACTTTCAGGGTAAAGGCAAATTTGAGAATTCTGAATGCCCCTGAAATTTTTCAACTAGTTAAAACAAGATTTTATCAACATATTGTTATTGACACCTCAAATCTTTTATGAATCATATCCTGTTTAATGACTTAAAACAAACTACATGTATAACTCATATTCAAAACGTCCAATATACAGAAATATCCGATGAATTTTGTGAAAAGAACACTAACTCAGTCAATTTCTTCTCCACATTTATTTCAGCCTGGGTCCTTTTCATAAGCACATAGTTAATATGCTCTTGAAATTGTTTCGAAGTTGTCGACGGTTTTCAACCCTTCTCCCCTCGTTGTCACCTAACCTAGCCATTGATGAGTTAGTACATCCCCATGCTTCACAATATACCATGTTAGCCCGAAATGCCACAAAACGCAACCAGTTCTTCCTCGAGACATTCGGTAAGCAACTATTACGTTACGGCCTAAGCGTTCTAAAGTTATCGGGAAACTATGCTTTCGGGCACAGCAGTCGCTCCGTGATATTGTTAAATCGCGAAATCAGTAATTAAACACGACTTTTCATTATGATTTTCGTGAAAATGTGTTTCTAAAAGCGTATTTCTTTCTATGAAAATATAAATATTTTTCCTACAATCTCCTTCAGAGTAGTAGTATTTCAAGCAAAACACGTTGAACTTCACACCAAAACTGAATCAAAAATTGTATTTGTTATATGTTGACAGAGAATCTGAGCACATTAACGCAACAACATCAATTTAGAATACACGATAAAAGAATACAAGTTTGCTGAATATTCCACAAAGAAAGCATGGATTTCATACCCTGACAGGTTGTTTTCTTTCCATCACCTCATCAGGAACCCAATCTTCTTCATCCAGATGGCCATCTCTCCTGGTCCGATTCTCACATGGTTTTGGATTCCAATTCATACGAGAACAACTCAAACCAGTTTTCCAGTTGCATACAACATTGTTGGCTATTGGAGTACTCGATATCTTTTGAACACGTTGTGGACAGAGGCAGATTTGATGACTGACTTGATGTGTGCTTGATACACCCTTTATAAAGACGTCACTATTGACAGCATCCCCGAGCCTTTACACAGAAAAATATCATTATATCAAAGAAAAACTGCAGGTCAAAAGAAAGTACACAGGTTAGAAATCATATAAAGCAGACAAATTACAAAACTTTGAAATACCGATTAAAATGTAAATTGAGGCACAATGAAGAACAGAAATATTTCAAGAATTGATTTGATAATGACATTGTTGTAGTCATGTAACGGCAACCATAGATTGGCGTCAATTGTCATAATTGGGGTCAACTTTCTGTGCAGACTCTTTCAGTGTTGTCACAACTCCTAGTGTACAGTACACAACCTTGTGCACTTAAAAGAACCAACGAAGCTGCAGATGGGTACCTCGTAAGTATTGAGCGTGACCTTAACTCTATGCTTGTAGTAGTAGTAGTATTGCTATATGATAATGAATCGTCACTAAATGTGTCATCTGGTCAGTGCAATTGGCTCCCCTAATCATAACACCAAAACGCCAAATCGTTCCCCTTGCCTTCTTAAGATCCTAGGAATGAAATAAAAAGATGTGGCATTTGCCAGCAACCCATAGTTATGGCCCGCAGAAACTAGTTCCTTCTTTGTTAAAGGGGCATTCATGGATTTGTCGATAGGCCAAGATACCAGCTGCACAGTATCCTCTTAATAATGTGAACATACTGTTGTTATGACCCGAGGCTGTGGCTGATTGTGGTGATCGAAGTGATCATTGTTATCATTTTATTTTGGAAAGATAGTTCCTGTAGATGTCGTTTTTCCTTGGTGTTGCTTGTTTAGGGCGACTACTTCTGGGAAGGTCAACTGTGTGACCTAACTACTGAAGCTGTCCAAGATTTGTGGTAATATTTTGTCTTGTGCACCCGAAGGACCCTGCTATTAGACTCTTTTATATCAGCGACAATCATTCTTTCTCTCTGTGCTGACAATTTCTAATTGTGCTCTTGTTGTGTACCCAATAAGCGTCTTTTTCTTGAATACACCTTCACAGGTAAACAATTACACTTTTTGAAAAAAGAAAATAATGCTAGGTGGGTACCTTTGCATATTGTTTAGATGTTGACAGTCGTTGCTGTTTGTATCGATCCTTCAAACATATGTTTATGCTCTACCAATTTCAATGACCATATGTATAGGTGTGTACTTTCTTTTGAACGTCAATTAATGATACCAAAAAATTGAAAAAACTATCAAAATTTATAAAGATCATCTTAACTAAATCCTGATTCACACTGCTTGTACAAAAAACTGTGACTATGAATGTTTTAATCAATGCTTATACCCATCTTCAGTCTCTTGTACTTTGCTTTATGAAAATTTCCTCTGTTCATCTTGGAAACTATGGATTTTTTCTTTGTTATATATATTTCTATGCTAATGTACCACCGTTGGTGGCGTTTTTGAGAAATAAATGAATTTGAATTTGTCAATTAAATAATCTAGACAACATTTTCAATCTATCAAACAGATAATTATCCATATGAATTAGGAAAATCTCTTTGAAAGTCGTTGGCTGAAACCAGTTATGAAAATAAACTAATAGAAAGACCTTTGTCTCTATAGAAAAGATCAAATTAAAAGCATAATAATGACTACCGAAAAAACAATAACTCTTTCCCGTATCACATAAGTTAAGAAGCAGAACCTTCAGGAGATACAAGTAAACATTTCAATGACATCGCGGTAGAGAAATTGACTTTGAATCCCAATCTGAGATTGCAACTCAAAACAGGACATATAATAGCAAGGCCTCCAAGTGATTTAGAAGCAGTAAAACATTTAACATTAGAGATTGATCAGTTTACATCAGCACTGCGAAACTGATCGATTACTGAAGGTATTTGATGTGTCCTGTGATTATCATGTGCTGTTCTGTTGCACATTTGTTTATGGCCTTTATTGCTCTTAAGCACACCTTTTGCGAATGCTTCAGTTAAATTACTATCTTTAGAACTCTTATGTAAGAGAATCTGATACTTCATGTTTATGTGCATTGAATTTTTGTTTTTTTACATTGCTTTTTAGAATGTGGCTGTATGCAAGAGAGAGAAAGACACAGAGAGAGGGGATGTTGAATGAAAAATATCACTATAAATTATGAAAGGTCACATTGGTTTCACTTGTTTTATAGCATCTTTTAAAAGTGTAACAGAATAATATGTAAGATATGTCATTACCTATGACGTTGAGCTAGAACGCTGGATTCATCACGGACATCATTCAAGTTTCCACACAACCCGGTGACCTTGCCAACGTCATCAGGGGACGGGTGTATGTCGATGATCAAAAGCTCGGCAACATTTGCGTATCGAATCTCGACTATCGTACCAGTTGGTAGGACAACCTTTGTACATATATATATTTGATATAGGAAAATGTGATTGGAGATTATATGTTATTGTTGCAACCACTACGCATGGTAAATACGTTATAAAGATTATGTGTTAGGTTAATATATACTACAAGACAAACGTTTAGAGTCAGTGAAAAGTTTAATGTCTTATTTTTTATCACTAATATCTTAAGAACTATTGACGCTATTCTTCATGTCTCGGAAAAAACGCTGTAACAATGATTTAAAGAAAGCTTGAACATTTTATTCGGCCCAAAATAATGAAAAACTGTCCTCGTTACATCTTGGTCCTTATGACGTAAACAAATGCCTTTTTAACAAAGTCCATGGACTTCTCCTGAGCATTTGTTAACTTACTTTCATAAAGATCCATTAATGATAAATGCATGACACTTTGGTAATAAGTTGAGGTTTGAGAAAGCATAAATCCATGTTACCATCCCCACCAATACATACAATTTCATAGCATTATTTGATGGTGAGTCTAAACTTTTGTCGCGTAGTATACCTTAAAATAACATAATAATATGATCATGTATCATATAAATAGCAATGAAATATAGGATTATACGGTGAAAATATAATCCATATTTCAAGAAATGCAATAGAAGTCATATTTCCATTGCACTGGGTTGACAAAAAAGACTTTTTGTGATGTTTACGGTCTGTTTTGTTTAAATGTGGCAGTCTCAATGTATCCTTCAAAATTAAAAGTTCAAATCTTGTTGCTGCAATTAATGATTCCTCATGTTATTGCAAAAAAACTTTACGAAGTGAGAGATCTGTCACCCCGACATAGCAGCTTCACTCAGTGTAAAACTTGCTGACTGACATTTCAAAATGCATAAGGAGCCTTTGTTTCACCTAGTTGTAACTCAAACTTTTGTTGGATCTGATATAAATAAACAGATTATATATTTTTTAAAACCTCTGATCGATTAAATATGAATTTATTTCAATCAAACCATTTTTATCGGGAAAGGATAAATAGGACTGTGTCGTTCACCACCAGACCAACTTTGCCTTTCGAGGTCTGAGAACTGTGTTTTATGATACTAAAAATTATAAAGACTTTTTCATTGTTTGTGCCAGTTGTGAAAATATCACTTTCTCACTCCACTCGATGAGATAGACATGATATTTTCGGCAAAAACAATGCAATAGTCTCTATATCAATGATCATTGCCGTGCCTTTTTAAGAACATTGATATGAACAAGAAATAATTTTTGAAAATAAGAAATAATAATGATTATGGGTCTATCACCTAGTTCATTTATAACGATTATATCAGGAATCTTACCTTGGCATGTTTTCCTTGATATTGTTCCTTAACGTCAAGGTTGTTTCCATGTTCACAGCCCAGTCGTTTGACAATATATTTTCTATTGCATATATAAACGATGTATATATCACCCCCTGCCTTAATGGATACAGCACAAGGTTCAGTTCCCTCAAGAGTGTTATTTGGGTTATGCTCAGTGATCATCATTACCTAAACGGAGACAGTCGTCATGTGAAATTCAAGTCATACCATTTTAAACATATACGGCAAATGGCAAATCTTTATTTATAGGTATAAACCTATTTGGTTTATCATAACACTGAAATTTCCCTCCATGAGAATATATGTTTTCATTATGTAAAATTTTATTTTATGATAAAGTTGTTATTCATTTCAAGTTACTCTGTTCTTTTTCATATTGTTTTTGTTATTTGCTATCACTTTCTAGTTGGTCAGGGAGTACTATCCATAGGTTTCGTAGTACATGGTTGAGTTTATCTATAAATAGCAGGGAGCTTGAGTAAGTTCATTACTATGCAATCTTTTTCTCACAATTAACCCAATCTGTCCTCTCATTGGTTAATTGTTAATCAGAAAATAATTTGCCATATTTGACTTTTTCCATGATTTCGTACAGTACAACAGTGCACAATGACAGATGATTTTAAGATATACTATAATAAGCTAAGGTTAGTAATCACTGCAATTATCAATATAAATGTAGTGTGTAGCATAGTGAAAAGTATTACTTTTTAATATATTTCATTTAGAGTGTAATATTAAATAATAATGTATTCATTTCTTCTCTATGTCAATGAATATGAGGTGAAATTTAGTGAGAGGAATTGTTAAAGTAACTTACATGTCTGAGTAATTAATTTATGGTATTTTATGTGTTCATCGATTTAATAAGTCATCATGTGCATAACTAGACAATTTAAAGCATTCATTAAATGATTAATTTAGATCAACAGATTTTATATTTTTTCAACAGTATGACCAAATATAATACCTGTTGATCTAAATTGATTTATGTTGTTAATGATGTATTGTCAATAAGGTCATGATGTTTAGTTTTAGATTGAACCCAGGAACCACATTCAGGGTTTGCTATTTGTGTAAATATAATATTATTCATTCATGTATTATATAATTGATCTTGGTGTATTCAAATTTATGACGTTTAGTGGCCAATAAAAATTATCATAATGTGTAACTAAGTTCATGTAAATAATGTTTACATGGTTTCGTAGCAATTACAATTGTTACTTTTTGAAATGTAGTTATTATGAATTATCTCCCTTGTTTGGTATGTGACGCATCTATCACTAAGCCATTGTGGTTCTTTAACATGTTCGAATGCAATTGATAATTTATCAGTTATAAGTATGATAAAGTATGATGGATCTTTATGATGTTATATTACATACTAACATATTGTGTAACGGTGATTTGACGAGTTGGTGTGTAGAATATATGTTTTATTAATAACAATATTTATGCAGTGTTATGAATGTTATGAATTCCTTGTTAGAGCGTGTCAGATTACAAGGTTATATTTTATCACTTTGAGCAAGTGTTTTTCCAATATTTTTGTATTTTAGACTTAAGCAAGTCTAGGCCCTCTAGCAGGGTAGTTACTCACGTGACCATCCGTATAAAAGTGAAATGCATGTGTAGGGTACCTTACAGTCAATATTCACACCATGTGCGATCTACGTTGTGTACCAGGAATTTTGGCGTAAGTATTGCTTTGTTTGGAATGATTAGTAATTTGATTGTGTTATTTGGGTATAATGTTTAGTATTTTAATGTATAGAATGTCAAAATCTGAAGATTATACTTTGAATTGTTTAAATGTGAAGCATTTTGTATAGGAACATTGTGTTCAGTTTGAAATACATGATATTATGTTCCTATGGCATTTCATGATTGTTGTTTGACAATGACATCAAATTAGTTTGCAACAGTTCAGTAAAATGTATGTGTCTATCTATCGTCCCTAGTAATCGTCCACAGTAAGGAGCAAGTGTGTATTATTAGCATGTATATGATAACAAGTGTGTGGAGTAATAAACCCCTATGTTTTTGCGAAGAATGGCTCGCTAATGTCTAGGTGGTGAGTAGTGTGTGGTGTAGTAGGCATCTGTTGTAATGCAGTTGTTGTAAACGTTTGAAATACATTCGTTGTAGGTATATTAAGTGTCACTAATATACAGTAGTAAGGCAATGTGACTTTGCTGTATAGTGTCCCGGTCAACTGCTGATCCGTACTTTGTGGAAGTCTAGGTTTGGATGCTCCCCGAATCCTAGCAACGAGTAGACGGCCGACGGTAGTCTACGGAAGGGGCAGTGAAGCGTGGTAAGGGGGGTGGCGTTCACTAATGCCTACATGGAAGAATGCCTACAGTCTTATCAAAACATCTTCATGCACCAGTGGCTTTAAGTTAAGCAACCTTCACCCTATTAGCAAAGTGGAATGTTCCAACGGTGGTACACTAATGCCTACAGTTACATGTGATGGTTTGCAAAGTGGAATGTTCCAAGCCTAAAATGATAACAAAACATAATCGTTATTTTCACCGATATTTAATTTAACATGTTTTTTTCAACATATACATGATATATACATTCAGGCCAATTTAACATGATCATATGTTGTTTTTCACAATATTTCTACAACATATACATACAACGTCGTCTGTTGAACCTTGTCACTCAGGAGATGTAGGAGACGTTCATAGGTGCGGCGTTGACGATTAAGTAAGTAAGGCTTGGTAGTTATTACTAATAATGTTTTATATAATTTTGTTTGTAGTAGGAATACTGAAAGTTATTGGTAATTATAGATATTGGATAACAGCTGTTATGGGTTGTTAGCGCTTATATTTTCCAGGAGTTGTCCCCTGTGTTTTTGGTATTTATCAATGAGACGTTCATAGGTGCGGCGTTGACGATTAAGTAAGTAAGGCTTGGTAGTTATTACTAATAATGTTTTATATAATTTTGTTTGTAGTAGGAATACTGAAAGTTATTGGTAATTTTAGATATTGGATAACAGCTGTTGTGGGTTGTTAGCGCTTACATTTTCCAGGAGTTGTCCCCTGTGTTTTTGGTATTTATCAATGAGACGTTCATAGGTGCGGCGTTGACGATTAAGTAAGTAAGGCTTGGTAGTTATTACTAATAATGTTTTATATAATTTTGTTTGTAGTAGGAATACTGAAAGTTATTGGTAATTTTAGATATTGGATAACAGCTGTTGTGGGTTGTTAGCGCTTACATTTTCCAGGAGTTGTCCCCTGTGTTTTTGGTATTTATCAATGAGACAGATTTTGTTGGATTGAGGTTTTACGTGTCCTTCACCATTGGGGGATTTCGCCGACGTGGGGGACTATGCCTTAATTAATTCCAATGAATGGGGAAATAAAAGTTAGAATAGGTCATAGACACCCAAATAAAGTTAATAAAAGTTCTAAAGTTGTAAACATATAAGATAGACATATATTGTGTATGGGAAATTTTATTTTATTATAAAAATGTTAAAGGTTTTTGGAATGGAATTTTTAATTTTGATAAAATGAAATTGTAGTTGAGAAGCTATGCAGCCACTTGACCACGCTTAACGAGGGACCGACAACCCCCCCACAGGTGAACTGTTGCTGATTGTGTCGTTCAGTGTTGTGAACTGTTGCCCAGTCTTGTGAACAGTTGCTCACCGTTGTGAACTGTTGTGAACTGATGCTGACTGTTGTGAACGGTTATAAACCGATCAGCTGTGAATTGTTGTGTGGTCAACACGTGGATTGAGACTTTACATATGTAATGGACCGTATTAAATTATGAGTGGTCGGTTAGGTACATGTTGGTAACCTATTGGACTGGTTAGTCGTTTTCAGGAGACAATCATTGGTATGTTAACCAAGATTGGCAGTCGACATTAGACAATAGCTCGCGATATGATTCATATCGGATTTTTAAAACCCTTCTCCAACCCGAAAAATATTTACTGCACTTAACTTCTAAGAAGATGAGGTGTTCATTAATCCGATTTAGATTAGGATTATCAAACTTAATGATAAATGAAGGTAGACGTAAGTCGATTGATAGAAACAATAGAATATGCCCATTATGTAAAAATGGCATCGAAAACGAATTACACTTTTTATTTGTTTGCCAACAACTTGAAGATTTGCGTAAACAGTATATCCCTGTTTATCATCTTTCTACGACTTCTATCGTAGCGTTTAAAAAATTGTTGTCAACTGATGATTGTTCAATGATTTTTAAGCTTTCACAATATGTAACCTAAGCCATGTCTCTAAGAGATGAACTGTTAAAACAAATATGAACCTGAATACTTTATAATTTATTGTTGGAATTATACAACATGTAACCCAATGTATATGGGCCCGAGGCCTCACATACAATAAACATCCTTTGACTTTGACTTTGACTGGTTAGTTATTAATGTTAATTTTATTTTATTTTATTTTCCAAATAAACTTTTTCATTACCACTTGGGTTTTGTTATTCCTCTGATACGTGACGGAGCGAATAAAACCTCACACAACCTGAACTCTTGTTTGCTTTTTATCTTGCCTCGACAAGAACTGGTATAACACACACACTGTTTACTTAGATGTTGCTGTATACATGTGTGTGTGTTCAACAACTACATTTATTTATTACAAATCAAGTTTTATCATCCAAAACTGTGTTCCACAGGAGATATCGCTTGTGAAAGATCAAGCGATATCTCCTAGGAGATATCGCTTTGACAGTAGATTTTGAACAATGCCCTGTCATCAGCAGGGACATGACATCACAAACGTTGTGCATCATCAGAAATGACGTAACAATGGTATGACGTCATAAACACAACGACGTCACAATGATATGACGTCGTCAAGACGATGACGTCACAATGCTATGACATCACTGGTTAAGGAGTTGGAGGGCTATGCAGTGTTCAAAGATGTACATTTTGCATGCTTATGTGATGAAAAATGATTTTGGATGATAAATAGAATCTCACCCTCGTGTCTTCCGACATCAAATATATCAACACTCGTTGATAAAAGTAAAATATCCTCGGCAAGCCTCGGATATTTGTTATTTTTATCAACTTGTGTTGATATATTTGATATCAGAAGACACTTGGGTGAGATTCTCTATATATCTACTTTTCATATAACTTATGTGTAGATACTTACCTCGATTGGCTTCTCTGTGTGCTTGTACAATAGATACAACCCAGGATTAGAGGTACTGTAAGCGAAAAACGCAGGTATAAAGTTACAAAGAAGGCACAAGTTTCACCACCAAGTAATTTGTGAATACCATATCATATAGGCTACTATTAAATTTTTAGGTCATCCGGCCTGAAACTGTGCATTGTCGACTTCTTCTACAGATGTTTTAATTTTTTACAGATTTCTTGACAGTGAGGCTTATGATTTACAGCCTTGTGGACCCTAGGACCATTAATAAGGGCTGTGCCTATTTCATCTTCTGTTCAAAAGGCAAATGGCTCAGAAAGCTGAAATCTTGTGTATATACTCTTTGATGAATTTTAAGAAGACATTTAATTTACTGGAGCTTCGCCTCTAAAATCCTTGACAAAGGAGAACGCATTTTAAGTATAGCTTTGGTGACCTCTGAAAAGGAGAAATCACATCCCCTTCAAGCTTATTTTTTTAACTGGTGAGCCTAAGGTTTTGTAGAGACTCCGTAGGTTTTGGAGGCTCTAAATTGTACATTAGGCGACCTTTTGGTCTCACCAAAATAAAAAAAATGATATGAATCCTGATGAGCTACGGAGCCAGTGACCCAGTTTTATGCCTATATTAGAACTGAATGTCCAATGAAAACAGATTAAACTGGTTTTGTATTCCAAACAATGAAGATTCTCATTTTCAGAATATGAGGAGCTATTTATTTCGAAAAATGTATATCATTCAGTTCATCTTATTTTAAGTTTGAGTGGCTTTAGTGATGTTCAGTCATATCAATTTGCAGTTTCCTAATAATGTATTTGAATTCGACAAAATTACTTAAACTAGCGATAACCACACCGGGGAGATAACCAGGACAACTCTTCTCGCAGACGTAAAAAGTTGGTTAGAAATCGGGGTCACAACAGGGGGGTGGTTTTACGTTTTTTCCTACCGTTGCCTCTTATGGCACAAAACATCGAAATACTGCAAAAGAAAAAAGGATAACAAATCCAGAGACACTTATTTTTAGATTTTCGTTTATGTGACGTCAAATGTTGACTTTGTAAGGAGAAAAACTTCAGAAATGTAAAAAAACGTATTTTCGCAAAGCGCACATGTCTACAAAGAATTCATGATGTAGAATAATTATTCAGCTACACTTTGCACTATCTATCGGATTTTTATCACAACGTACTCACATCAAATTAAATAAAAGAACGATCATACCATCTCAATCGGAGTATCTCCCAAATGCAATCGCCCGCTTTCATTGGCTGTCCCGATAAAGGCGTGAGCTAAGATTGTGTTTTTAATCTTCGTTTTTACGACTAAATATATGGTAAGGAACACCTTTTTCGAATCTATTGTGCTGTTTCTTGAGTAAATAAACGGATCAAAACTTAGAATAAAGCTTTAATAGTTTTAACTTATAATTTACAACAACTCAGATATAATAAAAGATGAGTAAAGATTTATATAACTAACATATGACAAAATAACAAACTGTTTTTGAACTTTTTTCCCCAACAGTATTTGTTTTTAAGTGTATAAATGCGAGTTTTAACTTGCTCTGTTTCATAAATCACATACATTAAATTAAGTTAATTCACAATAGAAAATATAATATAATAACGTTTTAGCCAAATTTATTTACTTTATATTATTATTCAATAATTTAATTCTTTAATATCATCATTATACGGATGTATGATTATACCTTCCCTTATCTGAAAACTCAAAATATTCATCTAACGAGAAAATGGACACTTTTGAAATCGAGATTATCAAATAAAGTAATCCGTCTGACAAAATATGCATTTTTTTAGATTTTATTGCTCGTACTAAGACAATGCCTAATCAAACTATAAATGATACGCCTGACCATATGGAAATGACGAAGACATCCTCTTTATATGACATAAGAACAAAATTGTATCCAAGTTACAAGGACAAAACCGCTAATAACTATGGACACAATCTCATAAAAATCTGTATCTGAACAATTTATTCATCGTAAATGGGCGACTAGGTAAAAAGCCAGAAAATATGAAAACAGTGCTCTTGTTGATTACTTTATATGCAGTATTGAAATATTAAAGGTTGCACACAATTTTCAAGTAGAAGACTTCGCTCCACTCTTCTCTGATGCACACTGCCCCCTTTCTATGTGCTTCACCTTTGATCAACCGCCACCAGCTAAGGCCCCAAACCAGCCAGAGCGACCGTTACGGTGGCAGTCTGACCGTGAGCACTCATTCCTCGCTAACCTCGTTATTGCAGCCCTCAACCAGGAAGCAGCCTGTCTTTCTCTTTGATATTTAACTCGGACACATGATAAATCTCCATATCAAACTCGCGAACACATGGTAACGAGTTTATCTCGACGAGCACCTTTTCTAAATGCTATAAATGTGGCTTGAAAGATGAGATTGGCCAAAATAGCGTCTCATCAGATCAGTGTTACTCTTTTATTTAGGTATTTATAAATATAATTTTTTAACCATCGTGTTAATGACCAAAAGTATGGTCTAGTACCGGAGCGAAGCGCACGGTACCAGACGGGAATTTAGGATTAACGAAAACAAATTAAGATACCGAGCAATGCGGGCATTCCTAAATTTTGATTGTTTGGTCACGTGACCTCGTGCATGCGCACTACATTCGATTTGAAGCGGTCGTAGAAGCCCCGTCACTGTCATGGCGGACTGTCTTCTACTTCTACTTCTACCAGGTAGTGTCCATATCCATGGTTGATTATTTTGACACGTAGTGGGTTTGCGCACGGTCGGTCGGAATGGCAATAAAAAAAAGTTAAAAGTTAAAAACAGGATAAGAATGATGTGGTGTCGGCGCTCACAGAGCCCCAGACACCCTGGATCTGAAGATCTCGAGAGTGTTTGAAGATGGAATGTCTGGTGGTAAAGCGTTCAAGTCTCTTATTGTTCTTGGGAAAACGGAGAATTTCTTGATGTTACTTCTGGTAGATGGAATTTGGAAAGTTAGGGAGTGCATATTTCTAGTTGTCCTATTTGGTGGAGTGAGCTTGTCAGTTGTTATATTGATGAGGTTGTTGTGGATCTTGTAAAGCATAGTCAGTCTTGCTTGTTTTCGTCTGACGTCCAGCGGAGTCCAAGCTAAGCGATTTAGCATGTCAGTTACACTAGCTGTTTGTGTGTAGTTGTTAACAACATACCTTGCGGCTCGACGCTGGACCATATCAATTCTTTTTATATCTTTCTGTAAATGGGGATCCCATGCTGCGCTGGCGTACTCAACTGAGGGTCTCACAAGGGTCATATAAGCTCGCTCCTTGATCTTTGGTGATCTGATGTTAAGATTCCTTTTCAAGAAGCCTAGGGTCTTGTTAGCTTTGCTACAAATGCTCTCAATGTGGTTGCTCCAGGAGAGGTCCGAGCTGATGGTGCATCCCAGATACTTGACGCTATCAACAGATTGTAATGTGTGACCGTGCAGGACATAGGGATACTTGATCTTGCGTCTGTTCTTGGTGATGGAGATGACCTGACACTTCTGCGGGTGAAATACCATTCTCCATGCCTTCTCCCAGGTTGCTAATTGATGCAAGTCCTCCTGGAGTCGTTGGGCGTCAGCGTCACTTGTGATAGTTAGGTACACCATGGTATCATCGGCGAATAGGCGCACTTTTGACTTTATTCCCTCTGGCAGGTCATTTATGTAAAACAGAAAGAGACTTGGGCCGAGGACTGAACCCTGTGGGACTCCCGATGTGACAGCTATGGTGTCAGAAATCTCGCCATTTACCATGACTGCTTGCTCCCTGTCTGATAGGAAGGCACTGATCCAGTTATTCACTTGTCCTTGTACTCCGTAGTGGTCGAGCTTGTGGATGAGGAGGCTATGGCTCACTTTGTCAAAGGCCTTGGAGAAGTCAAGCACGATGACATCTGTTTGTTTTCCTTCTTCCATATTGCTGGTGACGTCTTCCACAAACTCGATCAGTTGGGATTCACATGAACGAGCACGTCTAAACCCATGCTGTAGTGGGTATAGGATGTCTAATCTATCTGCGTGACCCATGATGTGGCTGGTGACAATATGTTCCAGTGCCTTACAACAGATGCAGGTTAGGGACACAGGGCGGTAGTTTTCGGCTTTGTATTTCTCCCCTTTCTTGTAAATCGGTGTTACATTGGCTTTCCTCCAGTCGGTTGGTACTTCGCCACGAGAAAGTGATGCCCTGAATATGGTGGTGAGCACAGGTGCTATGTCTGTAGCTAGCTCTTTAAGAACTCTCGGTTTGATGTTGTCCGGACCAGCTGCCTTGTGCGCGTTAAGTTGTTTGAGGATCTTCTCTACTCCGGGTGTTGTGATGTTGATGTCCTCCATCGTGGGGTAGACGCCGGGCAGTTGGTAGTCCCTTAAGAAGTCTTCTCGGGTTACACTTGATCCTTCTGAGAACGCCATCTGGAACTGGCTGTTTAAGATGGTAGCTTGTTCTTTCGGGTCCGAGTGTAGGAGACCATTATGTTTAAGGGGTGAGACACCTGAAGAGTCTGTTTTCTTGTGCTTGATATAGGTCCAAAAACGCTTCATACTGCTGAACTCCTTCTCGTTGTCCTTTGGGGTGACTATGTCCTCAATGTGCTGCCAGTAGGCCCTGCGTAATTCCCTCTGAGTCCTTGCCTTTAGTTCCCTGTATTTTGCTATGTTTTCTGGGTTCGGGGATTTCCTTTTCTTTTTGTAGAGACGGTTTTTTCTGCGGATGAGTTTCTTTAGTTCTTGGGAGATCCATGGTGGGTTGTCTTTCGGTCTTGCTGTCTTGTGAGGTATGTTGTTGTTGATGCTGTCTTCCAGATCTTTCTTGAATGTTGTCCACAGTGTGTCGACGCTGGCTCCATGACTGTCCAGTTCCTGTACTGTGATACCAACGCTCTCAATATCTTTTGCCATCGTATCCCACTGTGCTCTCTTGTATAGTGGTATCTTTCTTGGCTGCTGCTTGAGAATCTTCGGTCGGATATCTAATTCACAGAATACAACATCATGATCTGAGACTCCCGGAATTACCTCAGTACGAGGAAAGCTTGATGGTCTGTTAGTTGCTACAAGATCCAGGATGTTGTTCTCTCGGGTAGCTTCTTGAACTACCTGGGTGAGACCGTTGTCATCAAGGATGTCTCCGAGTTTGTAGTGAAGGTTTGCAAGTGGTGTGTTTGGTTTCAATGTTCTCGTCTTCCAATCCCAGCCTGGAAAGTTAAAGTCTCCTCCAACAGTGACAATCTTGTTAGGCTTGTGGCATACTTGGGATAGGCTTGCTTCTAGTTGTATAAGCCCCTCCTCATTATTGGTTTTGGGATTGTAGAAGGCACCCATGTAAAGATCATTTGATCCCACTAGTTTTATCTTGGCCCACACGATCTCACAGTTGGTTTGGAGTTCAGGTACAGGTGAACTGATGTACTTCTCGCTTACGGCGACAAGTACTCCGCCCCCATTACAGTTCCGGTCGTTTCTATAAAGATTGAACGTCGGTGGAAAAATCTGATTGTCTTTGATGGATGAATCAATCCATGTTTCCGTCCCCAGTATGATATCGGGTTTGACGCTGTCAATGATGTTTTGTAGTCTGCATTGTTTGTTTTAAATGGATTGAAAGTTTATGTTTAGAATCTTAAGTGGTTTGGCTGATTTAAGAGACTTCCTTATTCCTTTCACTGGCGTTGAAGCGTGAACAGGTCTAAGAGTTTCACTGCGGGTTGGGCTTGCTAGGGATGTGTCCGAGAGAACACTGAAGTGGTTCGAGGTGCTGATTAAAAAGTCAAAACATACAGTGCTGTAGTTTGGATTTCCACATAGCGTACAGTCCCAGGCAATTGCGCTGTCATTGACAAGGTCAGTGTAAGTTTTGGTGTTGACTCCTTGGCAGCCTGTATGAAACCATCTGTTGCATGTGTCGCACATAATTCCACGATCGTCCCATGTGACAGGTTTGTCACAGTTACCACAAGGGTAGATGGTGGAGTCTGGGCCTGGGTTAATGTGGACATCATTTGATTTTGCAATCAGGATGCCAATGAGAAACGACAGTAAAATATTAGTATCTTTTCTTTGTTTGTCTTCTAGCATTATTCCCGTTGTGAGTGAATGAATAACCAAGACTTTGGAATTCCATATTTTGGCGTTTCCCAGATTACAGGAGAAACTATTGTCTTTCACATATACAGGGCAATGATTGCTGATTTTGTATTCTGGGGACAGGTTTGTGATGTTAATTACCACGAGTAGTAAGTATAACAGCAGCATCATTACTGCAGAAAGGAAAATTCATAACACGAATGACAATGTTTACATTGGCAACCAGGCGGAAGTTGGGCTCGTTGTGTCCACCCTGTGTGAAAAATGCAATTATTCACAGATACCTTGTTTGTTGGTCAATCCAGCCTGATGCACATCACCAGAAACACAATACCATCAATTTACTCACAATAGATATTGTTAGATCGCCATTGGTAACTAGATCGCACAGAAAAATTTGTTATTTGTTCACAGGTCGAAAGAAAAGCAGCCATTCCTCGCGCATGCGCAACCCACAAGAGAGGCATCATAGCAGAATGTACAGGTTGGTTTGAGAGTTCAATAAACAACTAGCGGTGACTTTTAACTTAACTAATGTTTATAGAGTGGCTGTCTGTTTGCATCATTTGAATCTTGAGTTCGCTGAAAGACAACCTCGCTACGCGTGAGCGGGTCAACATGCCGTTGAGATGCCGTATGACTTGCTAATAATGTATTTTAGCGGTACCAATCTTTTACTAGAAGAACATTTTACTTTTACCAGTAAAGTTTTTACATAAAGCTGACTTTAGCATGTAAGGGGCATTTCACCAACGTTACAGCAATCGAGCGTAGCGTAGCCTTGTTTACCGAACAGAGGGCAAGGGAGATAACTCTTGACACGCCGTCGTTTCTTGTAACTAGGGGAGCGCGTGGCCCAGTTTAACATAGCTAAATATACCGTCGGCAAGTGACCAGTTTTGACCAATGGTAAACCGACATTGCTGTGCAAGTCGAGATAAATAAATATATTACAATTACGAAATCTTTGTAAATTTATCTGTATCATAATATCTACAAATGCTATATGAGAAGTATAACAATAAATATTTTTTGGATTGTATAAAACCATGGTCTCTGATGTGATATATATTATGTAAACTACCCCCATCATCCCATATCGTTTTTACATGTATTTGTAAACTTATGGCAATAAAGTTGATTGATTGATTGATTAATTTACTTTAAGAAAGGATAAATCTTTGAACCATGAACGTTAACTTACTCATAGCGTATCCCATCGAACGTAAGAATGTGTACATCAGTCCATGCGCTACAACTTTTGTCCATTATCAGCCGGTTGCGATCTTTGACTGTGACCTTGACAGTGGGATTTAAACAATGTAGTCAATACTAAAATCTAAAAAGTTATATAAATCCTCATTTTAAAAATATGGTTAATATTTACGTGTTACGCAACAAAATCTTTGTCAATCTCAGATCGAATTGGGTTTTTTTCAGGACCAATTCCTACACCAAAAGACATTGAATCTTAAATGACAATGAACTGCGATCCATTATGAAATGAACACTTTTTTCTTTGAAATCTTTGAAAGAAAATCACATGCAGTAATCATTCATCATCTGTGAGTAATTAGCATTTTCGATTTGCAACAACAGCTTTCTCACTTCATAATCCAAAATTGAGGAAAATTCTGACCCAAATCGGCTGCATAAAAACAAGAAGTGCTCTTTAGCGAATCGATCAGCAATATGAAAAAGAATTCCTATCGAAACATCAACTATGCCCAAATATTATATGCCTTCCCGCTTCTTGATAAAGTATACATTTTGATAGAAGAAGAGCACTCACTGTCTTTTTGCAGTCGATGCAAGTTCAGAATTTGCTTCCATTTGGGATTTTGGAATGAGAAAAGCTGTTGTTACAAAGAGAAAATGCTAATTACTCACATATGGATGATTGATTACCCCGTGACTTAGAATAGATTGCCAAATATCTACCTTTATTTCCGTGAGTTTATAGTTAGACCACAAGGGATATAGTTCTTTTGTCGACGTGGAAAGTCTTATCAGAGCCGGACTGCTAGGATTCCCTGTTGTTCCGTCTGATATCGCTCTGACAGTCATAGATTGACTGGAGTTCCAATTCCTGCCATTAAAACCAAATCCGCAGTCTTTGTTCAGTTTAATGTTTGCCTTAGGAGGAACAGAAAATTTACATTGTTCATTAGTTTCGTTCACAAGATTTTCAAAATTGATTTGACAAGAATCTGGTGTCTCAAGTGGCCTCCCATTGTACGTTGTGATACACGGGACGGGGATAGTTGATTGGAAATACACAGTGCCTGTAGAACCTTCCTCGATTTCTATAACACCTGCTGGTGAAACCTGGAACATAGCGAGCTTCATGAGAACATGTTTAATCAGCTGTACAAGCCCTGTGAAGCTGTATCACACTTGTAACATTTCCCGGACACATTAACGCCTACCTACTTAATCTCCTCACTCAGGGCGTGCCAGGCTTTTTATGACAAGTTGTAGTACTCAACATTCTTAATCTTTCATTACATCAAAAGTTTCACTAATATAGGTAAAGTTCATCTGAATGTTACATAAAGAACGAAAAATCGAAATAAGGATAAGACAGTTAGATTTCAACAAGCTGTTCACTTAGTTTATGTTACTTTGTGTTTGACACATATTGTATACACAACCAAACGTTCAAAGCATCTCGACGCATTATGTTCCTTCCCTGACAATATGCAATACTTACTTGTAACATTATTGTAATAAGACGCAATTACATGTATTCATGGACACCTTAAATACTTATCAATATTTTAATTCAGGAGATGGGTTTCAGAGTTTCGGCTTCGTCGAGTGCTGCTCTCGGTTTGGGTGCCTTCAATACAAACATTCTGGTCTGCATTTTGGAAAAGTTTCTAATTACACCAATGAGCTAGGGCAAACAGGTTATGTACAAGGACAAGTGCGATATTTTCCGAAATGTTATGACAGATCTCCTGGAGTAACAAGCTTGGTCTTACAAAATTAAGCTCCAATTCCTATTCTATGTGTATCATGAAATGCCAACGCAAATGTATAAAAATGTCTTGAAATGGATGATTTGAAAGATGTCAGAGCTAAGTTTTTGGGATAAATACGAAATATTAGATAAAGGTGGAATGGCACAGGCGAAAGTTGAATAACCCAACTCACCTTGATACCGGCAAAGAACTGTTGGCTCATTACAGGAGGACTGGGAACTCCATCACTGGAGGAACGGGCACGGTAGGAGCAGATTACCTATACAAAGACTTAAATTGTAGTTTCTGTTTGAAAGTCGAGAACGTATCATTTGGAGCAGTGTCTTCGCCAAAGATTAATTTAAACCATAAACCAAATATGAAGAAAATTAAATTAAAAGGGTAAGTTTCCAGACGTTAAAAGTAAGTGAACGGACATGCAATGAAATGACATTTGTCTTGAAAAACGTTTTATCAATCTGTGTTACTTTTTTCATCAAGATAGAATGAAAAATAGAATGATGAAGAACATAACAAATACATTTTCTGACAGATAAATAAAAGAAGAAACAAGTTTTCTTGTCATTTACATTTACATCTTCTACATTTCCTGTAAACATCAGAACCATAGATATAACATATGTACTATGATATCCTGATTAACACAAACATTCTATATATATACAGTAGAACGCGGATATAACGAATTCGAACTCCAAGGGACCAAAGAATTTAGTTCGCTATATCCGGTGTCGCTATATGCATATAATTTTAATGATATTATATAGGGACGGGACTTGAAAATTTGTTCGCTATATCCGAGTGTTCGCTATATCTGTGTTCGCTATATCCGAGTTCTACTGTATATAATGTCTGAACGATTTACCTATTAATAAGGATCAGAAAATTAATTAGATACGATCTCATGCTTGTGGATATCGGTATAGATTTCTTCACAAAATCATTTTGTAGAAAAAGGTTTATCGCATGTAGAATGTGGTCAATAAGACTTCTTATCATAAGAATTGTTATGAAAATACTTTGATGTACATAGTGATTCCCATAATGTCAGTGATCGTTTTATTTGGTTTGAAACCCTTTTTATGAAGTGAGTGCTAGGGGACCTTTGCTATCAATATTCAGATATATTGACATCCAATAATTCACGTATGCACCTAATCAATTATTCTCTGCATAATACATATTCAAAGCGCTAAGTGAAGTACGGTGATGCAGTGGTTAGCATGCTTGCCCCTCACGCTAAGTGAAGAACGGTGATGCAGTGGTTAGCATGCTTGCCCCTCACGCTAAGTGAAGTACGGTGATGCAGTGGTTAGCATGCTTGCCCCTCACGCTAAGTGTAGTACGGTGATGCAGTGGTTAGCATGCTTGCCCCTCACGCTAAGTGAAGAACGGTGATGCAGTGGTTAGCATGCTTGCCCCTCACGCTAAGTGAAGTACGGTGGTGCAGTGGTTAGCATGCTTGCCCCTCACGCTAAGTGTAGTACGGTGATGCAGTGGTTAGCATGCTTGCCCCTCACGCTAAGTGTAGTACGGTGGTGCAGTGGTTAGCATGCTTGCCCCTCACGCTAAGTGAAGAACGGTGATGCAGTGGTTAGCATGCTTGCCCCTCACGCTAAGTGTAGTACGGTGATGCAGTGGTTAGCATGCTTGCCCCTCACGCTAAGTGAAGTACGGTGGTGCAGTGGTTAGCATGCTTGCCCCTCACGCTAAGTGTAGTACGGTGATGCAGTGGTTAGCATGCTTGCCCCTCACGCTAAGTGTAGTACGGTGGTGCAGTGGTTAGCATGCTTGCCCCTCACGCTAAGTGAAGAACGGTGATGCAGTGGTTAGCATGCTTGCCCCTCACGCTAAGTGTAGTACGGTGATGCAGTGGTTAGCATGCTTGCCCCTCACGCTAAGTGTAGTACGGTGATGCAGTGGTTAGCATGCTTGCCCCTCACGCTAAGTGAAGAACGGTGATGCAGTGGTTAGCATGCTTGCCCCTCACGCTAAGTGAAGTACGGTGATGCAGTGGTTAGCATGCTTGCCCCTCACGCTAAGTGAAGAACGGTGATGCAGTGGTTAGCATGCTTGCCCCTCACGCTAAGTGAAGTACGGTGGTGCAGTGGTTAGCATGCTTGCCCCTCACGCTAAGTGAAGAACGGTGATGCAGTGGTTAGCATGCTTGCCTCTCACGCTAAGTGTAGTACGGTGATGCAGTGGTTAGCATGCTTGCCCCTCACGCAAAGTGTAGTACGGTGATGCAGTGGTTAGCATGCTTGCCCCTCACGCTAAGTGAAGAACGGTGATGCAGTGGTTAGCATGCTTGCCCCTCACGCTAAGTGAAGTACGGTGATGCAGTGGTTAGCATGCTTGCCCCTCACGCTAAGTGAAGAACGGTGATGCAGTGGTTAGCATGCTTGCCCCTCACGCTAAGTGAAGTACGGTGGTGCAGTGGTTAGCATGCTTGCCCCTCACGCTAAGTGTAGTACGGTGATGCAGTGGTTAGCATGCTTGCCCCTCACGCTAAGTGAAGAACGGTGATGCAGTGGTTAGCATGCTTGCCCCTCACGCTAAGTGAAGTACGGTGGTGCAGTGGTTAGCATGCTTGCCCCTCACGCTAAGTGTAGTACGGTGATGCAGTGGTTAGCATGCTTGCCCCTCACGCTAAGTGAAGAACGGTGATGCAGTGGTTAGCATGCTTGCCCCTCACGCTAAGTGTAGTACGGTGGTGCAGTGGTTAGCATGCTTGCCCCTCACGCTAAGTGAAGAACGGTGATGCAGTGGTTAGCATGCTTGCCCCTCACGCTAAGTGAAGAACGGTGATGCAGTGGTTAGCATGCTTGCCTCTCACGCTAAGTGTAGTACGGTGATGCAGTGGTTAGCATGCTTGCCCCTCACGCTAAGTGTAGTACGGTGATGCAGTGGTTAGCATGCTTGCCCCTCACGCTAAGTGAAGAACGGTGATGCAGTGGTTAGCATGCTTGCCCCTCACGCTAAGTGAAGTACGGTGATGCAGTGGTTAGCATGCTTGCCCCTCACGCTAAGTGAAGTACGGTGATGCAGTGGTTAGCATGCTTGCCCCTCACGCTAAGTGAAGTACGGTGATGCAGTGGTTAGCATGCTTGCCCCTCACGCTAAGTGAAGCACGGGGATGCAGTGGTTAGCATGCTTGCCCCTCACGCTAAGTGAAGTACGGTGATCAGTGGTTAGCTTGCTTGCCCCTCACGCTAAGTGAAGTACGGTGGTGCAGTGGTTAGCATGCTTGCCCCTCACGCTAAGTGTAGTACGGTGATGCAGTGGTTAGCATGCTTGCCTCTCACGCTAAGTGTAGTACGGTGATGCAGTGGTTAGCATGCTTGCCCCTCACGCTAAGTGTAGTACGGTGATGCAGTGGTTAGCATGCTTGCCCCTCACGCTAAGTGAAGAACGGTGATGCAGTGGTTAGCATGCTTGCCCCTCACGCTAAGTGAAGTACGGTGATGCAGTGGTTAGCATGCTTGCCCCTCACGCTAAGTGTAGTACGGTGATGCAGTGGTTAGCATGCTTGCCCCTCACGCTAAGTGAAGAACGGTGATGCAGTGGTTAGCATGCTTGCCCCTCACGCTAAGTGAAGTACGGTGGTGCAGTGGTTAGCATGCTTGCCCCTCACGCTAAGTGTAGTACGGTGATGCAGTGGTTAGCATGCTTGCCCCTCACGCTAAGTGTAGTACGGTGGTGCAGTGGTTAGCATGCTTGCCCCTCACGCTAAGTGAAGAACGGTGATGCAGTGGTTAGCATGCTTGCCCCTCACGCTAAGTGTAGTACGGTGATGCAGTGGTTAGCATGCTTGCCCCTCACGCTAAGTGTAGTACGGTGATGCAGTGGTTAGCATGCTTGCCCCTCACGCTAAGTGAAGAACGGTGATGCAGTGGTTAGCATGCTTGCCCCTCACGCTAAGTGAAGTACGGTGATGCAGTGGTTAGCATGCTTGCCCCTCACGTTAAGTGAAGAACGGTGATGCAGTGGTTAGCATGCTTGCCCCTCACGCTAAGTGAAGTACGGTGGTGCAGTGGTTAGCATGCTTGCCCCTCACGCTAAGTGAAGTACGGTGGTGCAGTGGTTAGCATGCTTGCCCCTCACGCTAAGTGAAGAACGGTGATGCAGTGGTTAGCATGCTTGCCCCTCACGCTAAGTGAAGTACGGTGATGCAGTGGTTAGCATGCTTGCCCCTCACGCTAAGTGAAGTACGGTGGTGCAGTGGTTAGCATGCTTGCCCCTCACGCTAAGTGTAGTACGGTGATGCAGTGGTTAGCATGCTTGCCCCTCACGCTAAGTGAAGTACGGTGGTGCAGTGGTTAGCATGCTTGCCTCTCACGCTAAGTGTAGTACGCTGATGCAGTGGTTAGCATGCTTGCCCCTCACGCTAAGTGAAGAACGGTGATGCAGTGGTTAGCATGCTTGCCCCTCACGCTAAGTGAAGTACGGTGGTGCAGTGGTTAGCATGCTTGCCCCTCACGCTAAGTGAAGAACGGTGATGCAGTGGTTAGCATGCTTGCCCCTCACGCTAATTGAAGTACGGTGATGAAGTGGTTAGCATGCTTGCCCCTCACGCTAAGTGTAGTACGGTGATGCAGTGGTTAGCATGCTTGCCTCTCACGCTAAGTGTAGTACGGTGATGCAGTGGTTAGCATGCTTGCCCCTCACGCTAAGTGTAGTACGGTGATGCAGTGGTTAGCATGCTTGCCCCTCACGCTAAGTGAAGAACGGTGATGCAGTGGTTAGCATGCTTGCCCCTCACGCTAAGTGAAGTACGGTGATGCAGTGGTTAGCATGCTTGCCCCTCACGCTAAGTGTAGTACGGTGATGCAGTGGTTAGCATGCTTGCCCCTCACGCTAAGTGAAGAACGGTGATGCAGTGGTTAGCATGCTTGCCCCTCACGCTAAGTGAAGTACGGTGGTGCAGTGGTTAGCATGCTTGCCCCTCACGCTAAGTGTAGTACGGTGATGCAGTGGTTAGCATGCTTGCCCCTCACGCTAAGTGTAGTACGGTGGTGCAGTGGTTAGCATGCTTGCCCCTCACGCTAAGTGAAGAACGGTGATGCAGTGGTTAGCATGCTTGCCCCTCACGCTAAGTGTAGTACGGTGATGCAGTGGTTAGCATGCTTGCCCCTCACGCTAAGTGTAGTACGGTGATGCAGTGGTTAGCATGCTTGCCCCTCACGCTAAGTGAAGAACGGTGATGCAGTGGTTAGCATGCTTGCCCCTCACGCTAAGTGAAGTACGGTGATGCAGTGGTTAGCATGCTTGCCCCTCACGCTAAGTGAAGAACGGTGATGCAGTGGTTAGCATGCTTGCCCCTCACGCTAAGTGAAGTACGGTGGTGCAGTGGTTAGCATGCTTGCCCCTCACGCTAAGTGTAGTACGGTGATGCAGTGGTTAGCATGCTTGCCCCTCACGCTAAGTGAAGAACGGTGATGCAGTGGTTAGCATGCTTGCCCCTCACGCTAAGTGAAGTACGGTGGTGCAGTGGTTAGCATGCTTGCCCCTCACGCTAAGTGTAGTACGGTGATGCAGTGGTTAGCATGCTTGCCCCTCACGCTAAGTGAAGTACGGTGGTGCAGTGGTTAGCATGCTTGCCTCTCACGCTAAGTGTAGTACGCTGATGCAGTGGTTAGCATGCTTGCCCCTCACGCTAAGTGAAGAACGGTGATGCAGTGGTTAGCATGCTTGCCCCTCACGCTAAGTGAAGTACGGTGGTGCAGTGGTTAGCATGCTTGCCCCTCACGCTAAGTGAAGAACGGTGATGCAGTGGTTAGCATGCTTGCCCCTCACGCTAATTGAAGTACGGTGATGCAGTGGTTAGCATGCTTGCCCCTCACGCTAAGTGTAGTACGGTGATGCAGTGGTAAGCATGCTTGCCCCTCTCGCTAAGTGAAGTACGGTGATGCAGTGGTTAGCATGCTTGCCCCTCACGCTAAGTGAAGCACGGTGATGCAGTGGTTAGCATGCTTTCCCCTCACGCTAAGTGAAGTACGGTGATCAGTGGTTAGCTTGCTTGCCCCTCACGCTAAGTGAAGTACGGTGGTGCAGTGGTTAGCATGCTTGCCCCTCACGCTAAGTGTAGTACGGTGATGCAGTGGTTAGCATGCTTGCCTCTCACGCTAAGTGTAGTACGGTGATGCAGTGGTTAGCATGCTTGCCCCTCACGCTAAGTGTAGTACGGTGGTGCAGTGGTTAGCATGCTTGCCCCTCACGCTAAGTGAAGAACGGTGATGCAGTGGTTAGCATGCTTGCCCCTCACGCTAAGTGAAGAACGGTGATGCAGTGGTTAGCATGCTTGCCTCTCACGCTAAGTGTAGTACGGTGATGCAGTGGTTAGCATGCTTGCCCCTCACGCTAAGTGTAGTACGGTGATGCAGTGGTTAGCATGCTTGCCCCTCACGCTAAGTGAAGAACGGTGATGCAGTGGTTAGCATGCTTGCCCCTCACGCTAAGTGAAGTACGGTGATGCAGTGGTTAGCATGCTTGCCCCTCACGCTAAGTGAAGTACGGTGATGCAGTGGTTAGCATGCTTGCCCCTCACGCTAAGTGAAGTACGGTGATGCAGTGGTTAGCATGCTTGCCCCTCACGCTAAGTGAAGCACGGGGATGCAGTGGTTAGCATGCTTGCCCCTCACGCTAAGTGAAGTACGGTGATCAGTGGTTAGCTTGCTTGCCCCTCACGCTAAGTGAAGTACGGTGGTGCAGTGGTTAGCATGCTTGCCCCTCACGCTAAGTGTAGTACGGTGATGCAGTGGTTAGCATGCTTGCCTCTCACGCTAAGTGTAGTACGGTGATGCAGTGGTTAGCATGCTTGCCCCTCACGCTAAGTGAAGTACGGTGATGCAGTGGTTAGCATGCTTGCCCCTCACGCTAAGTGAAGAACGGTGATGCAGTGGTTAGCATGCTTGCCCCTCACGCTAAGTGAAGTACGGTGATGCAGTGGTTAGCATGCTTGCCCCTCACGCTAAGTGTAGTACGGTGATGCAGTGGTTAGCATGCTTGCCCCTCACGCTAAGTGAAGTACGGTGATGCAGTGGTTAGCATGCTTGCCCCTCACGCTAAGTGAAGTACGGTGGTGCAGTGGTTAGCATGCTTGCCCCTCACGCTAAGTGTAGTACGGTGATGCAGTGGTTAGCATGCTTGCCCCTCACGCTAAGTGTAGTACGGTGGTGCAGTGGTTAGCATGCTTGCCCCTCACGCTAAGTGAAGAACGGTGATGCAGTGGTTAGCATGCTTGCCCCTCACGCTAAGTGTAGTACGGTGATGCAGTGGTTAGCATGCTTGCCCCTCACGCTAAGTGTAGTACGGTGATGCAGTGGTTAGCATGCTTGCCCCTCACGCTAAGTGAAGAACGGTGATGCAGTGGTTAGCATGCTTGCCCCTCACGCTAAGTGAAGTACGGTGATGCAGTGGTTAGCATGCTTGCCCCTCACGTTAAGTGAAGAACGGTGATGCAGTGGTTAGCATGCTTGCCCCTCACGCTAAGTGAAGTACGGTGGTGCAGTGGTTAGCATGCTTGCCCCTCACGCTAAGTGAAGTACGGTGGTGCAGTGGTTAGCATGCTTGCCCCTCACGCTAAGTGAAGAACGGTGATGCAGTGGTTAGCATGCTTGCCCCTCACGCTAAGTGAAGTACGGTGATGCAGTGGTTAGCATGCTTGCCCCTCACGCTAAGTGAAGTACGGTGGTGCAGTGGTTAGCATGCTTGCCCCTCACGCTAAGTGTAGTACGGTGATGCAGTGGTTAGCATGCTTGCCCCTCACGCTAAGTGAAGTACGGTGGTGCAGTGGTTAGCATGCTTGCCTCTCACGCTAAGTGTAGTACGCTGATGCAGTGGTTAGCATGCTTGCCCCTCACGCTAAGTGAAGAACGGTGATGCAGTGGTTAGCATGCTTGCCCCTCACGCTAAGTGAAGTACGGTGGTGCAGTGGTTAGCATGCTTGCCCCTCACGCTAAGTGAAGAACGGTGATGCAGTGGTTAGCATGCTTGCCCCTCACGCTAATTGAAGTACGGTGATGAAGTGGTTAGCATGCTTGCCCCTCACGCTAAGTGTAGTACGGTGATGCAGTGGTTAGCATGCTTGCCTCTCACGCTAAGTGTAGTACGGTGATGCAGTGGTTAGCATGCTTGCCCCTCACGCTAAGTGTAGTACGGTGATGCAGTGGTTAGCATGCTTGCCCCTCACGCTAAGTGAAGAACGGTGATGCAGTGGTTAGCATGCTTGCCCCTCACGCTAAGTGAAGTACGGTGATGCAGTGGTTAGCATGCTTGCCCCTCACGCTAAGTGTAGTACGGTGATGCAGTGGTTAGCATGCTTGCCCCTCACGCTAAGTGAAGAACGGTGATGCAGTGGTTAGCATGCTTGCCCCTCACGCTAAGTGAAGTACGGTGGTGCAGTGGTTAGCATGCTTGCCCCTCACGCTAAGTGTAGTACGGTGATGCAGTGGTTAGCATGCTTGCCCCTCACGCTAAGTGTAGTACGGTGGTGCAGTGGTTAGCATGCTTGCCCCTCACGCTAAGTGAAGAACGGTGATGCAGTGGTTAGCATGCTTGCCCCTCACGCTAAGTGTAGTACGGTGATGCAGTGGTTAGCATGCTTGCCCCTCACGCTAAGTGTAGTACGGTGATGCAGTGGTTAGCATGCTTGCCCCTCACGCTAAGTGAAGAACGGTGATGCAGTGGTTAGCATGCTTGCCCCTCACGCTAAGTGAAGTACGGTGATGCAGTGGTTAGCATGCTTGCCCCTCACGCTAAGTGAAGAACGGTGATGCAGTGGTTAGCATGCTTGCCCCTCACGCTAAGTGAAGTACGGTGATGCAGTGGTTAGCATGCTTGCCCCTCACGCTAAGTGTAGTACGGTGATGCAGTGGTTAGCATGCTTGCCCCTCACGCTAAGTGAAGAACGGTGATGCAGTGGTTAGCATGCTTGCCCCTCACGCTAAGTGAAGTACGGTGGTGCAGTGGTTAGCATGCTTGCCCCTCACGCTAAGTGTAGTACGGTGATGCAGTGGTTAGCATGCTTGCCCCTCACGCTAAGTGAAGTACGGTGGTGCAGTGGTTAGCATGCTTGCCTCTCACGCTAAGTGTAGTACGCTGATGCAGTGGTTAGCATGCTTGCCCCTCACGCTAAGTGAAGAACGGTGATGCAGTGGTTAGCATGCTTGCCCCTCACGCTAAGTGAAGTACGGTGGTGCAGTGGTTAGCATGCTTGCCCCTCACGCTAAGTGAAGAACGGTGATGCAGTGGTTAGCATGCTTGCCCCTCACGCTAATTGAAGTACGGTGATGCAGTGGTTAGCATGCTTGCCCCTCACGCTAAGTGTAGTACGGTGATGCAGTGGTAAGCATGCTTGCCCCTCTCGCTAAGTGAAGTACGGTGATGCAGTGGTTAGCATGCTTGCCCCTCACGCTAAGTGAAGCACGGTGATGCAGTGGTTAGCATGCTTTCCCCTCACGCTAAGTGAAGTACGGTGATGCAGTGGTTAGCATGCTTGCCCCTCACGCTAAGTGAAGTACGGTGATGCAGTGGTTAGCATGCTTGCCAATCACGCTAAGTGAAGTACGGTGATGCAGTGGTTAGCATGCTTGCCCCTCACGCTAAGTGAAGTACGGTGATGCAGTGGTTAGCATGCCTGCCCCTCACGCTAAGTGAAGGACGGTGATGCAGTGGTTAGCATGCTTGCCCCTCACGCTAAGTGAAGTACGGTGATGCAGTGGTTAGCATGCTTGCCCCTCACGCTAAGTGTAGTACGGTGATGCAGTAGGTAGCATGCTTGCCAATCACGCTAAGTGAAGTACGGTGATGCAGTGGTTAGCTTGCTTGCCCCTCACGCTAAGTGAAGTACGGTGATGCAGTGGTTAGCATGCTTGCCCCTCACGCTAAGTGAAGTACGGTGATGCAGTGGTTAGCTTGCTTGCCCCTCACGCTAAGTGAAGAACGGTGATGCAGTGGTTAGCATGCTTGCCCCTCACGCTAAGTGAAGTACGGTGATGCAGTGGTTAGCATGCTTGCCCCTCACGCTAACGGCCCAGGTTTGATCATGATCGCTACTCAGCTGTACACAGTGAAAGACGGCTTTGTGCTGCCGTGCGGAGTGCTTGTTACTATGCTTCTTATAAGGCTGCCCCGAAAATACCATTCTTCTAGGGTTATGATACAAATCTTGGCGCTTTGAGCATGCCTTGTCATTGATATATGAGCGCTATTTTTTTTAGAGAGATAAAATGCAAAAAATTCAATATTTAACTCGCTTCTATTGAAATTAGATCCACACTTTTCATAACAATTAAACATTTCATTCCTGATGAGTATTTTACGTGAATTAATGGGACCATTCGAGCGGGGTATTTTTTGTGGAAACGAAATTCAGAAGGACTCTCTTATTCACAATATATATGGTATGTACATGATAATTTCACACTTAATTTAAATATGTTAATATTTCAGCTGCTCAAGTGTTAACAATTTGACACAGAATACAGCTGCGTACCAAAAGTTTGTTCACTTACCTGCGTATACTAGTGCAAATATCATGTAATTTAGAATGTCTTTGAGGTATCCTAGCATTGCGAAAATGAAACGGATTTTTTTTTCAAATTTTACTACTTAAGTTAAGATTCATTATAGTAGGACCAGAAAATGTACATTTTTCATTAGTTTCGTTCACAAGATTTTCAAAATGGATTTGACAAGAATCTTGTTTTATTGACATGATCGAATGTCATACCTAACAGTTAACCATAACAAATGTGACAGGGCATTTAACTGACATGGGGTTAAAATTTCGAAAACACCACTTTTTATTTTTCTCTACAAAATCCTTCATAATATACATGTGATCAACAGTTTTAAACCAAAGTCATATTTGTTCCTTTGCACTAAGGCAATGTAAATATGCTTAAAGTTTTCTTAACAAATTTATATGGAATATTTAAATCGAAATTTAAGAACATCTGAATTTCACATATATGACCCTCATCTGTCTATTTAACCATGCCAAATATCGAAATTCAGTACTAGTGACGAGTTGATCCCGAAATACTGTTTTGGAATGATTATTTTACACCTGGACAATTGGTGATCCATTGTCAGTGCTCCTGGGGTTATATCATTGACGTTCAAAGAAACCCCACATTATATGATATTTGCACTGATACACAAGCATGTGAACAAACTTACGGTACGCAGCTGTAAATTGTATCGCTCAAAAAAGAAAAACATCGTGAAATGAAGCCTATCATCGAAGCTACGATCGTGGAATGCATTTCTACGACAAAATGTTGTTGTCGTAACTGATAAATTTTATTATGAATTATTTGTAAATATGGTCTTCTTCTATCAATCAGGTAGTTATTTCTTAATTTAGTTAATGAATTACCATAATACAGTTGATTTGTTTTCTCGCAATGCTAACATTTTAAAATATCGGATGAAAGCTGATCGATTTGTGCCTTAAACAGTTTTCTTAGCGGTTTTAATCAATCTCCTGTTGCACATATATGCACTTTGATAGATTTCATACCTTGAAAATGCATATGAAAGTCCGAATATTGAAAAAAATGAGTCATTTAACAATTGCTCTGATATGCTGGTATCTTCACGTCTGTGTATTGTTGTGGATAAATCATTCTATCCTACCGTTTACGGCTCCAATTCAAAATTTTCTTTAATCATACGTTATAAAGATATCAGAATAAGATTATCAAAGACGTTTTTGAGTCATTCACTTTATTTCAGAAGGAAGTATCATAATTGATTGCTCTCTGCTCTTCAATTCATTATTTAGTTTGACAAGATGGAAGTTGCATTTTAATAAAAGTTCATTTATTCTGGATAAATATTTTATTTGCGAATTTGAAACTATGGCAACTATTTTTGTAACCATGAGTATCTTGCATAATCTAAACTTTTAATGTAATCATAATCTTTGTGTAACAAATGAATAAACCTAAATGCTACCATAAATGTGCAAAATACTCGTTTCTGATTGGCTGCTGTAAAAAATCAGAGGGCGTATAATTTGGTTATACGGTGCTCTGTTTACTTCATCTATTGCGCAAGAATTCAATTGTTGCTTAGTAAGAAGTAGTTCTCAAATATTGCTGTTGTGTCGAAGATTTGCACAAAATATGCAAATATTGCATTGTATGTACATTATTCATAGAATTTATTCAAACAAGTTTAACGCTTGCAGTCTGTCAAAACCGGTAAAATACACGACACCGACAACAGCTCAGATTTCCCGTTTACATGGTCCGTCATTTTGTAGCGTTAGACCAAAACGGGCTCGACAAAGTTTAAGCGGCTAGAATATCATACGAATATGAATCGAAATGCGGCATACACTTACCTTAAATCCATTTACAACACCAATGCAATTAAACCGACGTCAAGTTTGTGAATATATGGCACGCAGAACTTAACATATTCAAGATGCTAACAAGCGTCACGAAATAATATAAAAAAGCCTCAAGCTACGCGTTCGACTTTAAATTAGATTAAGAGCTATTATAATTCCGTTATATGCCGCTGATTTCCAAACACAGTATGTTTATCTCCTAATGTTTTAATGTATTAATTTAAATGTAGATGTAGCAGAAGAGGTATTCTTATCATATAATGAAGGGTGTTATAGATGCAATCAAACTGGATTAATTTGGTTTAAAGATTTCGTCAAAGCACGAAATATTTTCTCAACTAAATCGATCAAACATTCGTAAACAAAATCCATAAGGGTACATCCGTCACGCATTCTTTCATTAGAAACAGTTTTGTTATCGAAGCAATGTCAACTTGTTTTAATCGTGCGTTAACACCAACAAATATAACAATATTCAGATAAAAATATCCGCTTTCAAACAAATGTGCTTCAGTTTTCGTCAATAACATATACTGCTTAGACACACAGCGTGTCAGTGACCCACTTATCAGCAAAACCAAATCATATTCTAGTGATGGTACACATTATTAAGTAACGTAGTAACAAACGTCACAACCCCACCTTCGCAGATAATCATCGTTAATCTAAGGATACCGTCACCGAACGTGCGTAACAACAATGACAATGCAGCGTTTAGAAATTTTAGTTGTTGTTACTTCCCTTGTTGTAGCGAACTTGAGATGAAAAGCATGATCTACAGTGTGATTGATTTTTCAGGTTGATCTCCCCTTCCAAGTGCGTGACCTACAGTACCGTAGGTACATTGAAGTCGAAACAAGCATATTTTTAACATATTCGTACATTAAAAGTAGGACTCCATTTAGTAGAAAATGGAAAAAATGGTGCTTTCAGCAGCAGCAGGTACTATTACAGGGGTTAAATAGTTAGAGAGGATGTCAGAACATAAAGGCAATGGATGTAACAAGTTGGGAGAATGAACTACGATTTAAATACAGTTCTGTTTTGGTTTAAACATATTTTCTTCACTTGTTTGAACAAGTTTTCCAACTGAAAATACCCTCTCCTTAGAATGTATATAATTAATTTACAATTATATATGCAGAAAACTAACAGATGGTGAAGAGTAATGTAACGGTTGCAAATATAGTTCTCTTCTAGAATTCAGGATGGTGTTATCATGTTTTGGAGATTTATAACAGATCTGAATGGTTACATCATTTACAATTTAGTTGTTTCCACCCCTATGTCGGTTTCTTAAAATGCACTGTGTATGTCCTCATGCTTAGTTCATCCTGAGTTTGTTGGCCATTCAAAATGTCGCGTGATATGCTTAAGTAGGTACTTCCAAAAATTCGGATTGCAATTAAATCGATTTGTGATTGCATGAACGTGAATGGCGTAAAAACTGAATGGAATCTATTTTGAAAATAATTCAAAAACCGTTGATCAAAGATTGATGTTGTTATTATAAGGATAATTTTTCATAAACTTGTATAACAATAACAAATTCCGTATTAAATCGGTACGAATGGCTTTACAACGATAGATTCACAACTATGTAACATAATCCTTACTAGTGTGCTAATATATGTTAACATAGCATCAACTGACCAGCATAGGAAGTCGCCATGAAGCATCTTCATCCAAGGTAGTGTCACTATCATAACGATTGGATGGCACTTTTGAGAATGTCTTCACATGTTTTCCATCGATGTACCAGTTGACATCGAAGAAATACGTTGACTTTGACCCATCAGATAATCGTTTGCAGCGAAAGAACAAACGTTGAGCCTTTGATTGAGTGGCTTTAGTTACATTGTTTATGAATGGTTTGACTTCTGCATTTGCATTCGTATCTAAATTGGGGTATTTTGCTGAAATTGAATATTAAAACAGAAATAGAGCCATTGGCAATGTAGCTTATAAGGCTTCATATTCAAATTTAATGTCCAGTGTGTTTCCTTTTTGAGTAACAATATGTTAAGATTGCCATCTCCATTTACACATTCTCTGTACAGAAAACTTAAGCTTTAAAGGTCTTGTGCTTCTGGAGAAGCATATCTAATAGGCTTATTAAAATACCCTTACAAAGAGCTAAAGGGTCACAAAATCTACTATCCCTAAGTATTACCTGAGGAGTATTCTGCACAGGAGTCACCTTACTTGGTCTTTTTGATGTGGAAAACACGAAAATGGGTTTAAGGATGTTACCAAAAAGATGATCGTTATTCAGGGATACAAGTTCATAAAAGTTTAGCAAATTCATACATTATAATCCTCATTTGCAATGGAGTCTGTACATAACATTTCAGATTTCCCAACCGTAAGTAAGGATACGAATTAAGTTTTACGGACTTAACCTCTTTGGCCCTTATAAGGGTCACCAAATCTAGAAACATTATATATTCAGAGGGTAGGGTGCCGATACTTTATATTCGCTTATTGCAAAGAACAAAAGATAAGGTTGTAAAGGGGCAGTAGCACGTTTTAAAGGGGAATGAGATGTCAGGAAAATGAAAATTAATGGTTCCAATTAACAGACGATGTATTTAGATTAAGTGAAACAGTAATAATTCAAATATATAATGTAATTTTTATCAATGCGATTCCTTTTTCTTACATAAAATGAATTAAGGGTGTTCACACAAAATGGCCGCCAATGAATTATATGTGAACCTTCATACTTTGTCCTCTATGGCTTTGTCTGATTGGCTTGTAGAATGAGATTTATGACACTATCAAAATAATACATTTAGCGTCAACATACGATTATCAGTGAAACTTTTAAAATATAAAATTAACAAAGAAACGTGCCACTGCCCCTTTAAGGCTCGGTTTAAGTGGCACTTGCCGCCAAATTTACTGCCACTGGGCTCAGTTTAAAGTGTTAAAAGTTAACGGATGGACCAACGGACGCTATATCCGTTGCAGGTCAAATTAACTAATACAATTATTTTATCACCAATTTTTTTTTATAATGATGAAGTTCATTCCTTCTTCCTCATCATAGTTGGACAAAATGCTCTTTTTTGCAACAAAGATACTGACAACAAAGCATTAAGTTTATTTCAGTAGGTAGGCCATCACAAATAATTAAAAACTTTAAGTTCATCTTCAACATTACAACGGTTGCATATTTTTCATATTTTTTTTATTTCAGTAGTATCATTACTTCTTACAATACATAAAAGGGATAAAGGTTGGATACATAATTGATTTGTAATGATATAAATGCGTTGAACTATTAATTTTGCTGAACATAATACAATCCTGAAGTCTTTGTTTATAATGATGGACAAAGGAATCAATATTTCCAATTTCATGACTTAGCCACACAAAACCAGATCCATATATGTTTAACAATATTCTAACATATGATGCCCAAGTACATCTACCGCTGTATCTTTCATGTTAAAATAACATTGTTTTGGATATCTATCAGTAGACATACACAATAACTTACACCAATATCGAATACATTTAACATGGTAGTCTACTCTTGCTAGAAACATGTTTTCCTACACCTAATACATGTAACAAAAATTACAGAAATTATTAAGAAATCTATTTATTACTTCTTTATCATTAAATGCCCAGACTTCTGCACCGTAAAGTAATATTGGCTTAATTTAATATCAAAGAGTTTGAAAAGAACACCTCCTGAAATATTTGGATATTTAACGGACAATCACTTGATAGCAAATAGGGTCTTGGTTGCTTTGGTGGTTATTGTTTCCGTACCATTAGTCCATGAGATTGGGGTTTAAAATAGTATTCTGAGAGAGTTATAGTACGTTGAACACTTTATCTTTACTCCTTGTAAATACCATTTTTCGTAACTCCGTAAATAAGCATTGGAACACTACGAGTATTTAAACATTTGAAAACTGCATCTACTGCAATTTGTTTTGCATTTCTGTTCTAATCTAACATTTCTGAAATTATGGCAAGTTATGAAGTAAAAACTTACATGTACAGGGCATGTATCCCGTTTCAGAGCTTTGACCAGGGGGACATGTCTCTTTGAATTCTGAAAAAAAATTATCAGCAAATTTGGCTACTTTCAATCAATAGCCGACATTCAATCCAGTAGGATATTGATCATGTTTTTCAATGAAAGATAAAACTTGAACTAGGAAATATGCTTTCAGTCCCTTCTGTCACCGTTAGAGGTTTTGGAGACTACACTGAATTCCAAAAGAAACTTTGCAATTTTAAAACTGAAATTTCGATAACGATCTCATATTTACATTTTCATTTAAGTTGGCAATGACATAGTTGAAACCCACACTTTCAAGTTTTAAACTTTTAATTGAGCAATATTCATGCATTTTTGCAGAAATGGCAAAAATGTCATAATCACGTGACGTTTCCGCTGGAACTTAGTCACGTGACGAAAAGGTTTAATAACGGTTATAATGAATGTTTGTCACTGAAAAAGCGAAAAAAACACCTTAAAACTATTAACGGTATAGCAAAAATGTTGCGAATCCCCTCTGAAAATTGACAAAATTGTTCAAAAACAGGCCTTTTTACATGAATCGGTAGTATTCCTTCATTTCTAATGGTAACTTGAACCTGCTATACAGAGAGGTTGTGAGGGTTGCTGACAACCCTGACACACAAAAAAACACTTGTTTTTTCTCTGCATGAGAGCCGATAACTGTGACTTTAGACGACCGCCAACGTTGTCTCTTAGTGACGTCAGAGATAGCAAACATCAAAGGTCGGCATGTTGTTATGTTCTCGTGCACTTTATGAACTTGGACAGATCTAATCAGAGCTCATCGATCGACTGCTAAGTTGATAGCTATTGGTCACTAAACATCGACACGTGACAATTTCATTCGAAGTTATAACGTCAGAATTGGCATGCAATAGCAAGATTTAATTGCGATTGTTGAGCTTTAAAGGCTGATTACCATTTGTACGACTCAAAGATGTGTCAATATGACAAGTCAGGCTTGTGTCCACACATTCCCATTAATGGAAAGACTTTGATTCAGACGAAATGTGAAGTTGAACCTGCTGACAAAAGACGTAATTTAACGTTTTACCTTTTTTGTTACTCATTGCAGATTTGGAAGTTATAACATTCGGGCTGCTCAAACCTGGTACTAAAGTAGCACATTTTAGTACTTTAACGAAATTATTGCGACAACACCATTTCAACGAACGTCTGAACAACCAAAATTTTGACCCCTACCCACTTCAGATCAAATAATAGCAAAACTGGGTTTCCCACCTTTAATTTTGATTCGCTGGTTGTTTACACAAATGATTAATTAATAAGAGATACTTTGTTTTAAATTTCTATCGTTTTTCATTCTTCAATCAGAATCAGTACAAAATGGTGCAAAGTTTCTTTTGGAAGTCAGTGTATACTGAAGCCATTTAGAATATTGGCAATACTTGGTGTCTTTACAAACTTAAAAAGTGTGGATATGATATTGATTTAATCTCTCTGAGGTAAAACGTTCAGAAGAGAATATGGTATTGTACATCAAAACAAACCAAAGCAATATTTTCCGGGACAATTATCCAAACGTTTCAGAAACGTTACTCTGAATGACCCGCAGTTTTTTAACTTGATGTTGATTGGAGTTTCACAGCAGGCCGCGTCTGATAATCCTCGCTTGCAGGCAGTCCGATTGACGATTCCTTCCGACTCACTGGGGATTGAACCTTCCGCAAATTGAATAGTACATTATTTACAAATGAAAATTCCTAAGGTTTGAAAACATGTCTAAATTCTGAATTTGGAAATTACAAGATACGGAAAAAGATTAGTATTTTTGAAGTTCTTTCAAACAAATAATAACTTGGAAAACACCGGAGAATCTTATTTGCTTCATCCATTAAGTAAAAGCTTAAGTAAAAGCAGAATTATTATACGTCGCAATTACGCGTAAAATTATTTTCTTAAGAAGTTGTTGACTCATTTAAACTGAAACATTGCTAACATCTCTACAGCCGTCACTGAGAAGGGAACATTTTCGCATCAAGGTTATTACTTGTAAATAGAACAACGAAGTCGCCGCTCTTAACATATTTTTCTCTTCTCCGGAAAGTTACAGATCAATCAGTTCAACAGTTTCGTAGCAAAGACAGGTAGAAGGGAACATTTTCGATTCAAGATTCTTACAAGGAACAACGACGGTACTGATCTTAATACTTTTGTATCCTCCACAGAAATTTAAAAAGTCAAAAACATATAGAAATTTAAGAAAAATGGAATTTCTCAATCAGCTGCTTTATTCTTAGGTGCAAGATGAGTTTCAAAATATTTTGTGGATTTCACCTACCATTGAGCCATACAGGGAACAAGGTACCACACTGACCAAGATCTGGACATTCGGTCACAAGGTCGGAGGCTACGTTCCCATCAATGCGGTACCAGCCAGGTACCAGGTAGCGATCACATTCTGCGATATCGGTCGGGGTCGATGAGTGAGTTATTACACGGCTGTTGTGTGACAAGGTTTTGTGGTTCGTGCAAGGATCTACAGCTGTTGTAGGGCCTGCACCTGTTATATGATATAGATACCGAGTCAAAAGTATAGTAGTCCTTGTATTTATAACTAAATGTGGTGTTGTGAAATTTTAAGGATAGCTATCTTAATCAATGATTTTAAACATGTCAAAAACCATTTACTCAAGAGGCGCTACAAAGTGCAAAATCTGAATTCTCTCGGAATCATATTTCTTCCGGTATTTTCCCTTATTTTCAATTCACCTCTTCTGAAAAGTGTTAAAAATCTTCTTAAGTTTGTATTGCTTATTACTAACAAATATGTTTTAATAAAAGGGACACAAAGGACAATTTTAATTGTGATTGTGATTTTAGAACCCAAAAAGATAACTTTATAATAAATTCTTGCACATTTTTTATCTGTTGAAGTGAGGTGAGGTGATGTTGGGTTTAACGCCGCTTTCAAGAGTATTTCACTTATATCAAGGCTATTAGTATTATTTCAGTGAGAAAGCCCGCAACACTATTGTGGTTATGTATTGCGGTGAAATCTGCGGGCATCGGCTGGAACTAGCGAAGCATGGGTGGTACTTCGCTGAAATTCAGTGTAGCATGGCACCCAAACTAGCCTTACTGCGGGTAGAAGAGTTCTCTACTGCAAAGTTGCCGAACTCAAGAATAGCCATAAAGAACGTCTCACATATATTTGAAACATGAGTTCTGAAATAAAGTGATTGAGGAGATTGAACCCACATTTTATTATTCGCTTGAACTTACAGATTGTTTGATAATACAAAACGTATGTATAACGTTTTTAAAGCCCGAAACCTAGATTAACCGCTTTCCTTTTGGTGTAGTGAATATCCCAATAATGCTATATGCTGCGGACGTCTTGGATTATTCAAACATCAATGTTTTAGACAAGGTAAATCTTAAGTTCATGATTTGGCTACATCGAGTTTTATGCTGTATAGTGAACTTTGTAGAAAGCGGCCAGACATTTTAATAGTTCAACCAATTATACGCTTCTGGTATCAGAAACCACTTCAGATTATCATTGCAGTTATCCAATCACCTTGTGGCCTTTCATGTATTTTTGTTTATAAATCATTAGTACTGGATTGGCTAGTTAGTACACAGAATAGTTTTAGCAACTAAATATCTTTCGCAGTAATTAGCACTTTTTCGGCTCTCTTTTCTCATCGATGAAGACAACAGAATTGAGATCCTTGGTTTAATTCATCAATATTACTGGAACAAAAGTTTCACAAGCACTTTTCTCTTCAAATTGTGTTTATTTTGTATAATGCTAATTGTACCATCACTGTAATGTAATTTCATATCACCACGGATGGTCTGGTTTACTAGATTATATAGCTGCATTCCTATTGTTATTTCATTCTTACAATTATTAGTTCAATTATTGCGTCGAAAAAATCAAAGAAATCAAAATCCAACTTTCTGTACTGTTATCACTTATTATAGACTATTGCGGCAAGTCATTTTGGCCCTTAACGTCACTGGTCCCACTAAACGAACAATCAGCCTAGGATAAAACTCTTATTGCTTTGAGACTCGCACACTTTGTAAAGCATTAGCCATGATAATGTGGACAGAAAAGTAAAATAAAAGATTACGTTGATCGTTAGGATTTAACGCCGGATTACTATATACCTTTATTGTCTGATTTGAAAGTTTAAACAATTACCAACTTCGCTTAAACCATCTTCTTACGCAAAGATGAAAACGCTATTCGCCGACATGGCTTATTTAACCCTTACTTCTGGTTTGATAACAACGTACTTACCGGCGATAATTTGTTACCTGTAGTATTCACCCCTCCTCCAGTCAAACACCGACGCTCTAGTTCTGCTTGTGTTGGTTGACCTCGATTAGTCAAGTTTTCAAATGTTTCAAACAATTATTGCCTCGGGGTTTTTGGTGTTTCAATACTGTAAGATTTTACGTGAAGCTAGGTAAAATATATCGATCTGCACTTTACAGTCGCCACTCTCTCTTTACAAATCATTCAGTCGACAATGCTCTTTCAATATAATTGTTTTTTACTTTACAGACTTTCATATGAACAATTTTGCAAAACTGTTTTCAATGCTTCTTAAACAAACGTATTGGCTGAAATCCCCTGGGTTTTGTACGGAATCTGTTAATAATCATGTTAAAATTACGTTCAGGAAATCTGAAAGTGTACGTTTATATTTGTTTCTACACAAGTTAAAAATATCCTATGCGTTTCTTAGTTGAAGGGGCAGTAGCACGTCTTTTGAAAAAATTGTATTTTCATTTTTTTCACTTATAATTGCACGTTTATGGTTAATGTATTATATTGATAGTGCCAAATATTTAATTATCTGATAAATAATTAGGACGAACATACACATAAACTATAAATGATCAATGAACATCTGACCACAATCATGGCACATCCTAAAGAAGCTATTGAGTATCAAGAGAAAGGACTTACATAAGCAGTTCTGTAGAGATGTATAAAAGGCCAGCAGTCCTAGCACACCCTTAAAGTAAGACCACGCCATGCTTGATATGGACCAAGAAGGGAGCACGTTTTATAGCTGGCTTCTTGTCATCAGGGTCTGTTCATTGGTTGTTGCCCAACAACATAGGAATGACTCAACATTTAACATCACAAGCACTTTTGTATCAGTAAAAACATGCAGTAATATAAGTGCTACGCAGATACAAGTTGTTTGATGTGTCAGGTTAGAAAAATGCAGAATTACATTAGCCGCAAACATTCTTAGTGCATCCTTAACATCAGGACACGCTGTGGTTGACAAGGAAGCACGCGCTATAGCTGTGTTGTGTAAGGGAATGTGATTGGTTGAGGTCTAGCAACATTAGAATGGGAACTGACATCGAGGGAGTTGTCTTTCGGTCAATCATTATTTCATTATCTTGAGGGACTTAAATTTGCTAAAAAATTCAATATTGAAAAATAGAATTGAATATTTGTAGAATAAAAACACTGAATTCATCCAAATCAAAAAAAGAAAATGTTTGACAAATCTCACTACTTCCACTAATGCGGGTGCTGTTACTGCTGCTTCTACCACTATTGCTACTGCTACTGCTACTGCTACTACTACTACTACAACTTTCACTATTACTACTGCTACTGCAGCTACTACTACTATTAACCGCACGACTTCTACAATTATTTCTACATCAACTACTGTTACTTCCTATCCAACTGTAAATGTCTTATCTTATATTTATCTATCTCTCCTGGTTACCCTGACCTTACGTGCCGTTTTTCGTCGACTTTTCGTTGACCTCAGGTTTGTTTACAGACAGATAGTTTATTAAAGTCTCGCTTTGTGTATACAATAAAATATATCATAAAACAGATATACATTCAGATAAAACAGACCATAAAATATACACAAACCACTCTTACTATGAGAGACTAAAATGACATTAATATACACATATATATACACTCATATAGTAGAATAAAATAATATATTACTGATATAAAACACATTTACGTCTTCTTAAAACACTACTGCAGGTTTTGGCACATAAACTAGACAAGTTATAATTTACATGTAATTGGCACAATGATCTTAAAACAACGTTTGCCAGTTTGATATTAACTCGAACGAAATCCCCCTCTTTCTTTGCTATCGGATGTGTATGAATTTAATTTTAAGAAATTTACACGTAAAATAAGGACTCTATTGAATTTTGTATGCAAAAAGATTGCGCTAGACTGAAGGCGACACTGCATTTGCTCTGCAATATTATTCGTGTTGTGCAGTCTACTTATGAGGAAATGACTGGATTGTACGACATCCGACTTGCATTTGTGTGTGTGATGCCGATCTGGATCATTCTTGGCCTCATGAGTTCACCGATTGAGTGTATGCACACCTCAAAGTTTCAACATGAATAACATTGTCATTGATTCATTAATGAACGTGTCACTGCCTTGCGCTAAATATAGCTACTCACGAACTGACCTACTTAACATCGGCGATCAGGTGAGAAACAACAGTAGTATGTTCATAAGGCGAGCGCCCGCGTGTTTCCTTAACGAATGCGAGCGCTCGCTAGAAAGTTGATTTCCGGTAACGCGAGCGCTCGCTTGGAACGTGACTTCCGGTCAACATGGCGTCCAAGGGTGAGCGAAATATTCAAGAGATGATTTGTTTGTATAATTAACATCCTCAAACAATGTGCTGATAACTCACAACATACATGTATTGTTTTCATGTGACATCACTCTTCTATCAAATGAAGCTGTTTTTACAAGGATTATTTTGAATATTACCTCGTGTTACCGTGGTAATAAGCAGTATGATGGTCCCTATTATCGTTGGTTTTAATTGTTTCACATGTATATTTCCCTCTAAATGAGTGCAATCTAAATATTGTTTCTTGTTTTTAAACTTTGCACATACATCCTTCAAAAATATGTTAATAAAACTTCTCTATCTATGGAAAATATATTTTTGGACATAAATATAGAAATTCTTATATGTGTGATGTATTTTATCTGAAGTGTCCCTATTATCAAGGTATAATTAGTATATACTTAATAATTTATTCTCTGGAGATAAGATCACCAATGCAAGAAATGAATATAAATTTATTGGAAATAAGTTTATTTTAAAACAATATTTGCAAAGCTGTAACAGGAAAATTCTAATAAAAAGACGCCTTGTCACAGTTTTACTGAGCAGTGATAAGTGATTTGAACACTATCTAAACAATATGCTATTTTTTACAATAAAAGTATATATAAAATATTTAAGTTACATTGCTCCTGAAAAGTGAGATCATTGTTTTCACATTTATTGTACCTATGAACATGAAAAGAGAATGTTGCAATCTATTTTGAGATCATTAGTTACCTAATTTAATATGGCGAAAAGGTAATAATTTTAGGGTTTGTGTCTTATTTTCGCCGTAAATGTAATTCCTCATTAAACATCTACCAATCCTTCAATACATTTTCCATTCATACATTTCTGTTTGTTATCTATCAAACTATTCACCTACAAAATAAAAAAACCTCTGACAATATTTTGTGAAGACAGGATCGTTTTTTAATTAATTGCACTTGCAGTTAATATTTCAATGATACTCAATATTTCAGATCACTACAAATGTGAATGAATATTATTGAACATTTGATTAAAAATTCCTTTTAATGCCTCAGTATTTAGTTTATTCATCTATGATTTGCTTTGAAGGCATTGGAGACTAATATGAGTTTACCACGATAATAGGGTTACCACAATAACAGGGTCACTAGCCATAAATCTCAGTAAACTTGAGCACTGAGAACAACAAACATTATGAATATTGTAATTGATAAAAGACATATTTCCCCAAAATTTGATGTTAATTCAACAATTATTTTATTCTTTTGTTGATTTTTATTGACACTTTCCAAGCAGGTGCTATAACTTTTTTTAATTTTTTGGGTGTCGCCTGTTTTCATGGTTTTTTTCCTTAGGATAAATTATGACAATACAACACAAGCCACAATGAAAACGTTTATTGTGTTTGAAGCATAGTCGATGGCGTGGAATAGCATTTAAAATATAGGTGTCAAATGTTAATATAATTGCCACACAAATTAAATTAATTTTCAGTCACAAATATTTAGCAAAAAGGATTTAATTACGGTAAATGAAATAAATCATTTGGCAATAAGGTATTTATATCATAATAAAAAATATTTTAGAAGCCAAATGACTTACACGTCGTGAACCTAAAGATTCTGTTTGACGAATTCAAGGTAAATGTAAGGGTTAAAGCACTACATCACTTTCTTTGCCCTGACAAATTCTGCAAAATAGCCAAAAATATATAAGAAATACCTTTTCTGTAATTCCAAATAGTTTTAAGTAGAAAAGGGGTAACCCTCTAAAACTATTTGATTTAAGATTAGGGTTACATTTAATACCTTGCTATAAATAAGTATTTCAAAAATTTGGAAAGGATTTTTTTCTTAAAGGTCACCCAGAAAAGTTGTCCAAAAAAAGTATTTCGTGAGGAGTTAAACAGATCAATTTAATGTTGATAATTTATGCCCAGATCAATGCAGGTCAACTGATTTAACAATAAGCCCTAACATGATAGGAACAAAGGTTAAGTTAGTGAGATATAACACAATTTGTAAATACCACGAAAACAGGTTACTTGAGGATATGTTGTAACAATTTACAAGTCCGTGCCAGTTTTATTCGGACGGTTACGTAATTTCAGACTAACATGAAGTCCCTGAATAAAAAAAATCATGGCCTATTTTATTATCATTTATTTTTTTCCTTAACTGGCGCTGGCACCATGGCTTCCGGGTGCCATTGGCACAGATTAAAGAGACACAGAGTATGTTGATACAGAGGTCTCTGGTTGATAGGATCACATATGTAAAATTTTGAATCGCTGTTATTACACAACGGGAACCACTAACTGTTACTGAAAATAACAAGTTAAAGGTCAATCAGACAGTACATTAGAGTGAAAATACGGCCATTCAAAGTCGGGATTTTGATCGAAAACTGGACAATGTGCCTTGAGTGACGCACGCAAATTCACCAAATATAATTTTGAAACCTTGTCATAAGTTGACAGGAAGATGTATTCAGTTCGATAGTGTTTATTAAGTATTGTAACTAATAGGTAGATTAATTGGATGCATAATTTCGAATACTAATTTCTAAACATATTTGAGATGTTTTCTTGATTTTTCCATAAAATCAAGCATTTTAGAGATATTATGCATAAATGGATATATTATTGGCAAGTCCAGTGATGAGACATGAACTTCAATCAGCATATTAGATATTTTGTAGCTTATCAAAACCAAATAAAATTTAAGAAAGATACTCTGTGTCCCTTTAAGTTTTCTGTACTGAGGACGATAAAGTGTTATTATTAGGTTCTTAACAGTTTGTTCATATTTCTATTACATAGCAAACAGGTAAGAACCACTGGTCTATTCAATAGAATTACTAAATAATTATCTGATTCGAATATCTGGATTATTAGGTCTACTGATTGATTCAATAATAATTTTGATGCCATTTCAAGCATTCCTCAAGTTGTTCAATTGTCTCTCAAGGTGTGATGGAAGCTGCAATTGGGGAACCGATGGACACATCATATTGTGACGATGCCTTGGCTGCTGTGTTAGGTATTTGCGAAAACTATGCTCTTGGAAGAAAGAAGAATCTGCTTGGTACAAGCCGCATAGAAAACTACGTCGAAGAAACAGTTCCAAGCTATAGTGACCCTCTTTTTCGAGCACACTTTAGGATGACAAGAGCCTCATTTCAGGTAACCAAGACTGCCTGAATTCATGCAAATACATTCTTCCAAACAATACTTCATATACATGTGTACAGAAGATCTTGGTAATACTGCTTTTTTGGGTGAAATGTTATGTATATAGATTTACATTTGATATGAACAAAATATTTTATATTTATCAGAAAATAGGTATTCCATTGAACTTAACATTTTAGCTCTTCAGGCCTGAAAGGCACATTGTGCTTATGGCATGGCATAGTGTCCTGTGTCTGGCGTCCAGCCATGAACTTTGTACATTTTTTACTTCTTCTGCAAAAACTAAAAGAATAGGAAACTTTGTGTACTAACTCCTTGTCTAGTGAGGACTATTTATCATAGCTTTTTGGGGCCCGTGGCCCTGAATAAGGGTCACACGGGCCACACCCTTTAAATCTTTTTCCTCTGCTTGTCCTTAATAATTAGGCCTAGAAAGTTTGAATCTTATATGGAGATTCCTTGACTCTTGGGGAATATCATTGATAGCGTTGGTGACCCTGTGACCGTATATACAAAGGGGTGAAACGATAGGTCAATATATCAACTTATGATAATTGCTGTGCCGATAGAAATTTCTGAAACCATCAATAGTCAAACCTCTAACTAACCATAGTTTTAACATTAAATAAATTCATATGTTAAGTTAATTTAAAAATTACAATTCAAACGAAAGCAAATCTTTTACTTTTGGTATACACAGATTGCTGAGAGCTACACATCCAAAACCTACAACAGCTAACTTTCTTGGTGCCAATTTAAAATACCACTTCGATAAATGCTTTCAAATTTGTAATCATCACAAACAAAGAAGCAATATCCTTTATTGATTAACTATCACAGCAATTGACTACTGCTATTGCAAAACTTAATGGCAATAGACTATCGCTATCGCCAAAATCCCTTGGGGTTAATAGTCATACAAGCATCGATCTATTCTTTTTAAGTTTATAATATATTCTAAAAATACGTGGTGGCAATCAAATTCATACAAGATCTTGAGGAAAATAAACGTGAAAATATTAATTGAATGATTTATGATTTACTTTCCATTGTTGTTTGATTGATGGTTTTACTTTTTGCATGTTACTTTGGCGCCAGATAATTTTAGATACAATAATATGATGAATATTATTATTTTGTTATGTTTATATCATAGTAATATTATTCTTATCATTTTGAGCAAAATTAATCTATTTGCAGTAAGGCTTGCCAAATTAGTAGAGGGTTATTCCATTAACGCAGATGGCTGATTAAATTTTGTTAAAACTTTATGACTGCTAATCTTGTATTGGGGGCGCGAGAGTGCATTTCTTAGCATGTTCAGCTTCAAATGAAGTGGTCTGTGTTTCAAATCCTCTCAGGGGCTCGGCAACTTTTTCTGCAGTAGAGAACTGTTCTAAAAGCAGTAAGGTTTGGGTGCATTGAGTCTCAAAGAAAACCTTCAAGTTCTGTCTAGCTCAGATTTGGTGGTCATATTTGGATAAAATGTGGTTTCAAGATAAAGATTGACATGAACATGTGTCATAATTAACATTTAACAATTTAGAAATTATGCTTGTAAATTTTATGCTTTTATTGAAAAAAACCCAGGAAGATCGTGGTTGAAAACTGCTGTGATTTTGGTCTTGTACTAGTAAACTGATTTTCAAAGGTTGATTAAACTTGTTAATACTGGATTTATTAACACGAGAATGTATACATTTTCACATACTTTTGTGATATATGATTAACGCTATCTCAATTTGTGATATTTTTAGGTTAGAAAATTTGTCCAGACTTGAAAGTAAACATTGTCATTTTTGTTTAACTTTATATAATCAATTGGGTATGTTGTTCTTTGATAAATTTGAACATATTGGTGTATCTTCTTTGATTGGCATTCTAGAAGTTGGTGTGAGGATCAAAAGGAAGATTATTTTATGGATAAATAACTTCTTTATTTGTTGAAAGCAACGTTTCACCATATATATATAAACCACATTAAGATCTATGTCCAATGTCGCTTCAAAGAATAAAGAAGTTGTTTACTCGTTGTTTATAATTAATTAGATAACCTGAAGAGCTACAGAGCCAAAGCCTGTTTTAATTTACATTGTGGGTCTTTGCAAAGTTGGTCTTTAATTTTTAGCTCATCTGGCCTGTAAGGTCCACTGGGCTTATGACATGGTATGGCCAGGTGTCCGGCGTCCGTCCGTCCGTCCGTCCGTCCATCAATCAGTCCGTAAACTTTGTGGAATTGCGACTTTTCTCCAGAACCATAAGGTCTAGAAAGCTTAAATATTGTGTACGCCCTAAAAACCTATTTTCATCTTCTTCTCCAGAAGCATAAGGCCTAGAAAGCTGAAACTTTGTGTACAGACTCCTCGACTAGTTAGGATTATGAATTGTACCTTTGGTGGCCCTGTGACCCCTTATAAGGGCCACATGGGCTTCGCCCTAAAAACCTATTTTCATCTCCTTTTCCAGAACCATAAGGCCTAGAAAGCTGAAACTTTGTGTACAGACTACTAAGGATTATGAATTGTAGCTTTGGTGACCCTGTTGCCCCTTAAAAGGGCAACAGGAACGACCTTAAAATCTATTTTCATCTTCTTCTCTTGAAGTATCAGGCCTAGAAAACTGAAACTTGATGCCTATATATATATACTTTATTTTATTATTGGTGACCTCGGGCACCTACAAAGGGGGAATCACATTGGCCACACTCTACAGCATAATTGATAATGAAGCCTGATGAGCTACAGAGCCAATGGCTCTATTTTTAACAAACTGTCCTGAATATTGGCACCAATATTTCGATAAAAATACTTCCATGTAATGATTAATCATGCCAATTTTAATTATCCTATTATTTCCATAATTTTCACCCTAGCCATGAATTCAGTAAACATATCAGAATGAGTAATAAACTGTCTATCTAAAACAAATTGAGGCCAAATTAATTTCCCATTATCAACATTAAATCATTAAGTATGGAGGGGAGGATGAGCAAAGGGAGTTTGTGGGGATAGCATATAATATATGGCTGCTTTTACTACTCTTTTAAGCTTATATGTAATTTACAAATAAAACCCCCAATGTCTAGTTTGGATTAGAGACCAAATTGCCAATATCAATTTATGTGTCAGCCTTGAACTTGAGGGTTTATAAACATTGCAGTAACCGATGATTTGCAGGGCCCATAACTATTACTTTTGTCCTTTTAAGAGTTAAATAATGCCATTAATAAATATTTTTCTTTTCTCAGGAGTTGCTGCAACTCATCGGGCCACACACTGAAGTCAAGACCATTAGTCTTGAGAGGCGGACCTTGGCTTGCCTTTGGTTTGTCAGCAACCAGGAGACTTTCAGGAGTGTTGTGGATCGATTTGGCATGAGCAAGAGTTCAATGAGGTACTACCTGATGAATTTTTGCAGGACACTCACAAGTGACCACATTCTTCCCCAAGAAATAGCATTGCCTCGGAAAGAAGAATATCATGCCATTTCTGGAAAACATGCTTCAAAATATGGATTCCCGGGAGTAATTGGTTTTGTTGATGGAACATACATTCCTATACCAGGACCTCGGGATTTCAGAGACTCCTACATTTGCAGTAAAGAATTTCCCTCATTTCACTTACAGGTTGTATGTGATAACAGATTGAGGTGTCTTGATGTCTTTTCTGCATATCCTGGATCTGTGCATGACTCTCGTGTCTTTAGGAACTCCCCTTTATCCAATTTATTGGCTCAACAACCATTGCCAGACAAGTATCACCTTCTTGGGGACTCTGCGTATGCCTTGTCAACGTATATGCTTGTGCCATTTAGGGACAATGGTCATCTTACAGAAGAACAGAAGAAATATAATTCTGTGCACAGTTCAATGAGAGTGGATATTGAGCGCTGTTTTGGTTTACTAATGGGGAGATTTCGCAAACTGAAATACTTGGACATGAGGAATGTGCGTGAAATACCCGTTGTCGTTGTTACATGCTGTGTTTTGCATAACTTTGTCTTAAACCGAGAGTCGTTTGTGGATGAAGACATTGATGTGGATGGGATGGACACTGATGCTCCAACAGTTGTACCAACTTCACTCAGTGAGCAACAGAGAGATGTTAAAAAAAGACAACAAATAACACAACTTTTGTCATAGACTGTTATTTCCCATACCAGATCACAAATTTACATAATACTACTCAAAGGAATTTAAGGAACTCTCAATTAGTAATTATCGTTTGCAACAACTTGTAATGTTGACAGCTCAAATGGAAACTAGTTCTTTAAAGTTCTGTTTATATGCAGTCTAAGTAAACCTAGCCTCAATATAATCCGTTTCCCTCCTATACTGAGTCTAAAATGGTCCAGTAGAGGGTCGCGTCAGCCCATGTATCGAATTGACCAATCAGAACTCAGCTTACCAAGCCACAATAGTCTGCCTTCGCACGTATAACGTTGAAGGTCATAGGTCGCAGAAAGGTTTACTTAGACTGTGTTCATATGCATACCTAGATAGGTACTACTTATTATATGTATTGTATGTATAAGTATGTATGTGTGAGTAGGTGTGTGTATGTATATGTGTATGGGTAGTGCGTATGCATGTAAACAATGTAGGTTTAGTATGTATGTATTTACAACGTATGTGTGCATGTGAGTGTGTATGTATGAATGCATGTGTGTGTATGTTGTATGTGTGTATGTATGCATGTGTGCATGTGTCATAGTATCAATGTAAGCAATAATGTGCTAACGTGTGGATGCGTGCATATATGTGTGTAGTGTATACATGTATGTACATACTAATATACTAATGTACTACCATATGTGTGCGTGTATGTATGTAGTATAGGCATGTACTAATGCACTAATGCACTAATGTACTAATGTATGGGTATGTCCCTATATGTATGTAATGTATACATGTATGTACTAATGTACTAATGCACTAACGTATGGGTGTGTGTATGTATGTACTGTACGCACGAGCTAACAAACTAATGTACTAATGTTTAGGTGTGTGCATTTTTGTATGTATTGTAAGTATGTAATGTAGATACAAATGTATTAATGAGGTGTGCAGATTTGAATGTTTTGTATTTGTGTATGCATGTACAGATGAATGCAATTCTAAATTTATGTATCATGTTTTTATTTTATGAATTTTTATCACCGTACAATGTAACGGTGTCTTGTCGGCCTAATAGGCCTGGGGTTGTAAAAACTCAAGACACATAAATAAACTATTCTATTATTATTATTATTGTTATAAAACTTGTTAAATTTAAATTAATAACTGATTAATTTTGAAATGATTAACTATATGTTATGAAATGTTTTTTTCTTCAAGCTCTGACTTAATGTAATTTTCTGAAAGACAATCATTCTATCAATATGTCATTAACATAGTAAGAATTGATTATATATTTATACCGATGAAAGGTTAATCTAAAAATGTTTCTTTCCTTAGATTCCTTTAAGTAGTTTGTTTCTGTCTGCAATTTATGATGTTCTTATAACTCACATTTTCATTCCAAATGTTTTGCTAAATACAGAATGTGCCAATTTGACATTGATTTTGACATCTTACCAGTCAGTAGGATAAAGATTCTTCCTCAACATTCAAATATACCCCTGTAAAAAGTATTGTAACAACTTTTTTATGTATGGATTACAGAATTTCATTGATAATTATTCTTATAGAATTATATATGTTTATAACATGGTTAATGATACGTATACCAGTATGTTCTGTTAATCATATTAAGATTAATGATGTTTACTATTATTGAAGTAACCCTCATAAAATATGCATTTGAATACTCAAAAATGTTTTTGTTTATCCCCCACCACGCGTTTAGCGCGAAGCGGGGGATATAGTATTGGGCAGAGCTTTAATCATACTTAAAACACAAAGGTACATTGGTTTTAGAAACCCAGCCAAAAGTTGGAAAAGAAAAAGTGTTGCAATACTTATTCCAGGGAAATATACATGATAAGTATACCATTGAACATGCCAAAATCAGTTATCACCTTAATAAATTGCATTAGAGCCTTCAACAGGCAAAATAGATACCATAAACAACTCAAACAATTTTAACAATAAATTATTTTATATCTTAAATAATAAATAAGATATTAGAACAAGTTCTTAAAATAATATTTAATCTTATGAAGAAAGTGATAAGCCATCTATGTTTTCTGTTGCCATAGACAAAAGAAACCAATGCCAGAAGTAAGGTGGTAAATAACAGGATTATTTGATAATGGTGATGGGGATTTTAATTCATTGGGACAATTCTACAGAGTTTTACATTGATATGAACCATCTTGAAGATTGAAATGGACATTAGCAAGTTAAACATTATGAAAGTAAACAGTAAGCTTAAAAGAACTTGGTAAAGATGATTTTCTCTCAATCATAAAGGCAATTATCAAATTGATCAAAACATTAATTAGTAACATTATATCAGCATTGATATAAGATATGTACATATCTTTTTTCCGCAATTAAAAATAGAAAGGGTCTTGACATATCTATGTTTCATTGCAATAGAAATATTAGACATTATGATTAGAAACATTGATTACAACAAAGGGTATAACACTAAGTAACATTGAAAACATCTTGACAAATAAACTAATGATTATCATCTAGTTCTTACATCAATCTATTAAGAAGACACATTGCTAACTAATGACATGTAAAGGCTAGAAAGGAACATAAGCAAAACAAAAAATATGGATTGATTCAACCCCTTGGTAAGATTATTTTAGTTGATCTGAAAATGATCTGTATTAAAACTGGCACTATGGAAATACTGAGAAATAATAGGGAAAACACTAGTAATTATTAATAAACACAAGTACATGCTTACAACACATAAATAAGTCACTTGCTTAATAGCTAAGAATAAATATGACTCATATGACTTGTAAAATCAATGTTAATAAAACTTAGCAATTTCTAGCTTTGAACACATCTGTTTGGCTAATCAATGAACTGACCAAAATGATGTATTGAAGATATTACCTTGAAAAACCAAAAGGAGCAAATCAAAACATGTAAAACATCACTATGACGTATGAAGATTGAAGATGGATGTTTTAAGATGAATGATATTCTTTAACATTGCCTTCATTACAACGTTAATATGATTTGAGAGATGTTTTATCCACAATTAGGTTGTTATAATACACAAGTACTTAGAGTGACGCAATACTAAGGCATAGGCATAGGTCATTTTGGTATTGAAAAACTGATGCAATCATTACATATGACATCATAGAATATACTCCGCACAAAAAGAATATTTTTCAGAAAAACATGTTTATCATTCTAGGAAGCCATACATTCAGAAATAATGCAGGCAGAGAATTGTTTAGGATGAATGACCCTTTTTCAAAAAACTGATCCATTTGGATGAACACAATCATCCATAAAATCATGAACAATGAACCAAATGCTTGTGCTACAAATTTCACATGTTGCTTAATTTTTAGGAGTATACTTGTTTATGAAAATGGTTTGATCATCATTGATAAAAAAAGAGGACCATTTTTAGATTTTCAACCTTGGTTATACATTCCAATCAAATGAATAGACCATTGAACAACAGAAAATACATATTTGAATCTATTTTAAATCTAATCTATGTTAATAATGCCCATTGTGCTATGATCTCTATATGATAAATGTTCAGGGATAATTTAGGACAATTTTTTGGAGAACCCAATTTTCCATAAGACATTTGAGTATTGTTTTGCTGTCTATCAATATGACATAATTGGAATGACATGTTTGATTTTCTAATGTATATTTATTGGAAATATACAAGTGATTGTCAACTTCCAATATATATTTCAATAATAGAACACTTTAAACAGAGAAAACTTGAGAACAATGGCATATTTGGTAAAATTACCTCAGCAGTAATGTCACATGCTTATTTTTTGTAAAGGATTTCTGACATATATAAATAATTACAGATTTTTGTGTTCACTCTAATATATATGTTATTACAAAAGTTATTTCCACTTAAAAACTATTGTTCCAGATAATCTCCCTGTTTGGGTAACAATGAGTAATGTCAATTGTGAGGGTGTACTTTAGTAGTTTGTAATTCTCTGATGTTGGACAAATCTGTAATCGAGAAATGAGATTGTACTTTCGTGATTTTATAGGATTGGGTTTTACTCTGGATATAAACATTATCTTTACAATGTAATAATATCAATGAGCCTGTTGCTATATTATTTTGAATGTATGAAATGATATTTTATCCATTCCTTGATTTGTTGGTATTTGTCGGTATTGCAGAAAAATACTTATATAAATACTGAAAAAAACATTTAACTTATTTGTTTTTTCTCATGTCTGTAAAACAACTAGATGAAACAATTCTTGAAGTGACTACTATGACTTTGAATGTTTTTTTTGCTTTTTAAAGTGTATAACAACATGGAGTGTAAATATGAGCTGCGAAAATCGCATTTGACAAAAAGAAATGATATTTAGGATTGCATTTCCAAAACACTGTTTCTAACCTGTTATTATTATAAACAACATAAATGGCACTGATGTAATGTTTTGGTATCTGTTCATGACAATTCTTTTTTTCCAATACTTCTTTAATAATTTTCCACAAGGATTTTGGGTTTTAAAGAATATGTATGTGTATCTGTACTCCGTATCATAACTGATTGATTGTATATTTAAAATGATTAAATATCATAAAATATGCATATATGCAGCAGCTTACCGTTATTTATTTTAATTTGACTCACAAATTTTCTATTGAATTTCAGAAAATGTGTAAAGGTTGATATTTTTCACCTCCTAATTAAATAATAACAGAAGTATGGTAATAGAGAATGTATCTATAATGACAATATTGTAATTATAAAGATATTTCTAATGGAAACTGCAGTCATAATAATTATGCTTTTTATGGTTATTCTTCAAAAATTAAACTGATTTTACACATCTAAAGGTTGAAATTTTAGAAGTGCTTGCTTTGAATCAGTTATCTGCTTCAGATATAATGTTGTTGAATTGTTGGAGACTTGGAATTAAGAAATTACAGTGTTTCATAGATTTGCATGTTGAATAAGTGTAGCATTAATAATTGTCATGAAGAAAGTTCTTGAATCATTTTCAAACTTAGCTGGTTAAAATGCAATAATTTCAGTTCATAACATGCCATCTGATTACTGTTTATGTAAAGTCAAACTATTTTTGGAAGTATGTACCAAATTAATATACCGATCCCTAAGATCATTGTTATAAAATTGTTTACATCAATATATAAATAATATCAAGTTTCTGTCTTAGACTATTGATTGATTAGATAATCACTTGAAAATAAAACCGAAATTATGTAGCTGAAATTATTTGTTATGATTTGAGATGTGCCAACATATCTGACATTAATCAAATGAATGAAAATTATTTATGCAACACCAAATCAACATGGAAGCCTATGAAATAACATCCTTGATTATGTCTGTATTTGATGGAAAACCATAAATTGTCAATATGGAAATATCAGGATCCTTTAATGAATTGATATTGCAAACATCAAAAAAGAAATCTTCCTTAAGGATATAAAAAATAAATGGATGAGATAACTGGTTTAACAATGGTTTTTAAACTGGAAGACATACAATGTTGACAAGATATTCTGAAATTGTGCACAATGAATGCAACTTATTGCATGGCTTGGAGTTTGGCATCCACCCATCCATCTGTCTAAACTATGTGCATTTTCGACTTCTTCTCCAGAATCAAAAGATTTATTTCTGTGTACATACTCCTTGACTATTGAGGATTATAATTTATAGCTTTTTGACCCTGTGGCTCCTAATGAGGGCCTCAGGGGCCACACCCTTAAAATCTATTTTCATGTTTTTCTCCTGAAGCATAAGGCCTAGAAAGCTGAAACTTCATGTACAGACTCCTTGACTAGTGTGGGTTAAAATTTATAGCTTTGAAGGCCCCTAATGTCCGGGGTCGGTCCGTCCATCCGACCGTAAACTTTGCGCATTTTGGACTTCTTGTCCAGAACCAAAAGGCGTAAAAAGCTGAAATCTTGTGTATAGCCTCCTTGACAAGTGAGGATTATAATTTGTAATTTTAATGACCCTGTGACCCCTAATAAGGGCCACAGGGAACACTCCCTAATAATCTTTTTTCTTCTTCCCCAGATCCAAAAGGCTTAGAAAGCTGAAATATTGTATATAGACTCCTTGACTTGTGAGGATTATAAATTGTGGGTTTGGTAGCCATGTGTTGCCACTATTTAGGGCCACAATGGCCATGCCCTAAAAACCTTTTTTCAACTTCTTCACCACAAGCAAAAGACCTAGAAAATTGTAGATTTTTAGCTCATCAGGTCTGAAAGACCCGATGGGCTTATGGCATGGCAAGGCGTCCGGCGTTTCACATTTTCAACTTCTTCACCAGAACCAATGACTCTAGAGAGCTGAAATTTGATGTGCAGACTCCTTGGTCAATGGGGATTCTAAATTGTAGATTTCGTGACCCCATGTCCCCAAATGGGGTCACATGAGTCAAAACTTTACAAACCTATTTTCATCTTCTTCTCCAGTTCCAAAAGGTCTACAGAGTTGAAAAGATGTGAGTCGACTCCTAGGCCAATGGGGATTCTAAATTGTAGATTTTGTGACCACATGACCCCCAAATAGGGTCACAGGTCAAAATCTTAAAAACCTTTTTTTATCTTCTTCTCCCGTTCCAAAAGGTCTCGAGAGCTTAAAGGTTGTATGTAGACTCTTTGGCCAATTAAGAATTTGATTTTACCTTTGGTTACCCCTTGACCCCAAATAGGGTCACAGAGGTCAAAACCCTAAAAACCTATTTTTATCTTCTTCTCCCGTTCCAAAAGGTCTAGAGAGCATAAAGGTTGTATGTAGACTCTTTGGCCAATTAAGAATCTGATTTTACCTTTGGTTACCCCTTGACCCCAAATAGGGTCACAGAGGTCAAAACCCTAAAAACCTATTTTTATCTTCTTCTCCCGTTCCAAAAGGTCTAGAGAGCATAAAGGTAGTATGTAGACTCTTTGGCCAATTAAGAATCTGTTTTTACCTTTGGTTACCCCTTGACCCCAAATGGGGTCACAGGGGTCAAAACCTTAAAAAACTATTTCCATCAAAAGTCTGATGAGCTACAGAGCCCATGGCTCTATTTTTTGGTACTGCGGCCCCTAACAAGAACCATAGACGCCACACCCTTAAAACCTATTTTCATCTTCTTCTCAAGACGCATAGGGCCTTATGTTTGTTTATAAGGCATTAAGACCTGAATTGGCTTATGTTATGACATGTCTTGAAAGAAGTTAATAAATGATACAAAAAAAACAATGGGAATTCATACTTCTTTTTCCATAAAAAAAACCCTTAGAAGGCTAAACTATTGTGGATAGCTTCTAAAAGGGGCCACCCTCATACAAAATTTGTATATCTTCTCCAGACGAAAGATCTCTAGAAAAGTGAAAGATTGTGGATAGAGTGCTTGGCAGATAAGGATTGAATATTTAGAGAATCAAGACTGTCAAAGAAAAGGTTCGGGGATAATATAAAAATGTTCAGAAAGACGGATGGATAGGTGGAGTGCTATGTAACCCTACTACAGAGGTGGTGGGAAAATAAATATCACAAATATAAATTATGGTTTGTTTTATAAACTTTCTGCAATGCTTTCTAAAGCTTCCACTCGCCTAGTTTCAAGTTCCATCCTCTCCCGGTGAATGGCGAGGATGTCTGTCCTGAGAGCGGTCAGGGCAGATTCCAGCGCGTCACCAGAAGAGGATCTTCTACGTCGTGGAGCTGGGGGTTCTTGCACTTCCAGCTCCACTTGTACCTCCTGCTCTGCTTCTTCTGTATGTACATTCCTAACCTCAGTTTGAACGCCCCTCAAACTGCTTACACTCACTACAGGCTCCACGGCGGGGTCTCCTTGTGCCAGATCGTCCATGAGCGGAAAGTACCGCCATGTGCACCTGCTTCTCCCAGTACTTCTGTTCCGCTCAGAAATCGTCCGATGCCTGCACATCAAAATCATCCGATTAATGTGAGACAAAAATTGCACATGCAAGGTTATAAACAAGTGACAATATTCGGAAGGATAATGGCAATAAACCTTTAAAATGTATAAAATGTTAACTTGCTCTGAATTTATGAATTTAATTAGTCTAGTGTGATATGTGCTGACCAGTTGGCAGTGAAAGAGGGAAGAAAAGAAAGGTAGCAATAAATTAGAAAGGAATAAAGGTTTGATATTGAACATTTATCAAAATCTTGCTCAATTTACCTTAACCAAAGGAAATAAAGCAAATTGAGTAGTGGTCACATAGCATGCAAATTTAACCTTGCCTGACACTTAACTTGGATGCCGCTTGGCCTGTATGAAGAAAATTTCTGGTAGTTACATGGATCCACAAAAGGATGCGGGAGGATACGGCTAATGTGGTTAAACATTAGTAAAAGTTGTAAAGGATACTGGGCATATAATTGTTTTTCACACAACCCTTTTGATTACCTCACAGTGGTCATTTTCGTTACCAAGCAATTTTTTTATATCTTTACAAAAGAAACTTACATAGAATTAATTTGGTTTATTTGTTAATGCATATAAATCGATCAATAAATTTGGATGTCTGAATATGTGGACCATGGTAGGCATGAGTCAATCGCATTGAATGGCTATGTCATCAACAATGCTTTATCTGATAACATGATACACTACAACCTATCTTATGTGATAAAGGCTTTCATGCTAACAGATCTAAAATGTTCTACTTAAAAGAACGATTCTGACGAAAATATCCACCTACAAAACGACCTAGACACTCACACCATCTCAGATAACTCAGCTATCAAAATGAAAAAATAGAGCCATTGGCTCTGTAGCTCATCAGGCTTCATATTTAATTTTGCTGTGGCCAATGTGGTTTCCCCATTTGTAGGGGCCACAAAGTCTCAAATTCTAGACTTAAGTATATATATATGTGATGTGATTTCAGATACTTGTAATCAATACAAAAATGGAAATATTTCATATCAGGATATTGGGATTATATTTTAACTGTAAACTTATTTTGCAATGAAAGCTCATTGTGTTCTTCATGTGAAGACTATTTTACCATACTTGTGTAGACACTTGACATTGATTGAAGCTGCCTTAATATATCATCTTTCAACAGTAAACCTCTCCTTGTCAGAAATTTTCTAGGGAAGCACACATAAAATATCTCTTAAAATTGATACTTGTGACTTTCTGTTGTTAGTTTTTAACTCTTTGGTCTTTGATTATGCTATTTTAAGTGTAATATTTTCCTAATTTTTCTTTACTTTGCAGTCTTTTACTCCTTAAGAGGCCATACCATGGCCAGCATTATTTGTTTTTGACAGAACAAAGATGAAATTAGGTTTTTAGGGTGTGGTCCCTGTGGCCCTTATTTGGGACCAAAGGGCCACCAAAGCTACATTTTTTAATCCTCACTATTCGAGGAGTCTGTACACCAAGTTTAAGCTTTCTAGGCTTTATAGTTCTGGAGAAGAAGTCGAAATTCCACAAAGTTTACGGACGGACGGACGCCGGACACCATGCCATGCCATAAGCCCATCGGGCCTTACAGGCCAGATGAGCTAAAAAAGGCATAAAATCTACCTTGATTTCATGCTGCTGAATTTTTTGTCGCATTCAGCTCCAGAGAATTGGAAACCTTTCTCTGACATCTCTTCAGCGACAGATCTCTAGCCTGCTTCATGGTTACACTACTGCTGCTGAAGAGGTGTTGTAGTCTCTGCCTTATATCAATAAGGAGCAGGACAGCTTGATGGCTCCAGTATACTGTGAACAGTTCTAAAACAGTTATAAAAAGCATCCAATTTGATACAAATGTCATAATTCAGTTATTCAGTGGCTCTGAAATGCTTTCATTTCTGGACGATATCTCCAAAACTGTTCAATATTATTTTACGAAACTTGGAATGTGGTTACAACTAGTGGTGGAGTGGTGCCTTTTGCTATTGTGGTTATTCTTATTTTTTAATTGTATCTGGTTTCTATAGAAACAATTTGAAATTTGTACATACTGGGGGTAGGGTAATTTTAGGAACAAATGTTTGGGCGGGGAACATCACAGTGCACATGCACATATTTCTAGTTAGTTTAGAATTAAAGAGCTGGACAGGATTTCTAAGAAAAATTCTTACAAATTCAATGCTTTGCTTCAAAATTCCTTATATCCAAATTGTTAATCATGACACATTATTACATGCTCCTACGTTTCCAATATAAATTTAATTAAAATAGTCAATTAGTTAGAAAGTTATGAGCCAGATACTATGTGTAACAGACGGAAGGATGTTGCCAATCTCAATATCCCTGCAACTTTGTTATTACAGGGATTAAATAACACCAATGAAAGAGGTGAAATGATATTTCTATGAAGAAATACATTTTCGAAATATTTTGTTATGAATGATATGTCTTTAATGAGTTGGGATTCTGATTGTCTACAATCTTATATCACTTCATTACGACAGGCCATTATTTGGTTGTTGCAACCTGATTTTACTCATTAAGAATGATATAATTTCATGAAAACACCAATCTTTCCATTTTGATTTCCAGTTTTCATTGTTAGAGAAATACTAGTATCAATCAACAATATCATTTGATTTAAAATACTATAGCATAAAAGACTAAAGTGACATTAAGTCACTAAGGTAGCCTTGTGCAATGTTAATGGATGGCACTAAGGTTAACCTTTGTGTTTCAGGCAACGACCTCCTGGTTGAAATAAACAGTATCTTACATTTGTTGTCGCTCTCTGCTCCGGTCTGTGAGTCATCTGTAATGGTAAATAAAGACAACTTCATTTGATATTCTAACAAACAATATAAACAATCAAAATATGCATCAACAGCTTTCAATTCACCATTTAGATCTACAGGACACCCATGTAATTTCTACTTGGAAACCAAATGAATAAAAAGACAAACATGATCCCCATGATTCACTATCAAATTGCAGTAATGGACAACAAAGCAATGTATGAGAGCATTTTAATTGCTTTGGGCAATTGATTTCATTCATCAGTGAACAACACCCCCTATCACACTAATACGAGCTTTCACTTGCAAAAAAATTCACCAAAGTTCAACATGTCAGCAATTGAAAAAAAATCAAAAATTGAAAAACAAAATATGAGATGCACACCCTCTGGATTGCTAAAAGCCATGTGTGCGATTTCAATTAAATCTGTTGAATGGTTAATGAGGAGAAGTATTACCCTGTATAGAGTGGTTACGGATGTACGGACGTATGGACGGACAACCCTGGGTAATCCAATATGCCCCTACCATATATGGCTGGGGCATCAAAATATAGAATTTTCTATGGCATAAACTAACCTTCCATTGGTGCAGACGATCTTGGAGTAAGAGGTGCTGTTGGTGTGGAGGCACGAGGTGCTGTTGGTGTGGAGGCACGAGGTGCTGTTGGTGTCGTGGCGCGAGGTGCTGTTGGTGTCGAGGAACGAGGTGCTGTTGGTGTCGTGGCACAAGGTGCTGTTGGTGTCGAGGCACGAGGTCCTGGCAATGCGGAGGCACGAGGTGCTGTTGGTGTGGAGACACGAGGTGCTGTTGGTGTCGTGGCACGAGGTGCTGGTTGTGTCGAGGAACGAGGTGCTGTTGGTGTCGTGGCACAAGGTGCTGTTGGTGTCGAGGCACGAGGTCCTGGCAATGTGGAGGCACGAGGTGCTGTTGGTGTCGCGGCACGAGGTGCTGGTGGTGTGGTGGCACGAGGTGCTGGTGGTGTCGAGGCACGAGGTGCTGTTGGTGTCGTGGCACGAGGTGCTGTTGGTGTCGTGGCACGAGGTGCTGTTGGTGTCGTGGCACGAAGTGCTGGTGGTGTCGAGGCACGAGGTGCTGGCAATGTGGAGGCACGAGGTGCTAGCAGTGACACAAGACGGGGTGGAGGCAAGCAGGGGGTCGAGGCAGGCGGTGCAGAAACTGTCGACGCACAGGGTGCAGACTTACCTCTTACTGTGGAGGAGGCCCTTATTTCTGAAGCTTTCAGTCTCTTTATTATTGGAAGAGTCTGGGAGGGTGTTGATTCTATGCCTGCAAAAAAAGGATGACTTATCAAAGGAATGATTCATAAAATATTTCAATTTTCTATTCAATCTAAATCATGATCATTTCATCAATTTGACTAAATTATATATATTTTTTTTTATTCTTTTCATCAATCATGCAAAATAAGGAAATGAAAACTTGTTTAAATCATTACATAGAATATAATAGATATGAGATATTTGCACTTTAAATCTGTCATCAAAGGTTTCAAAACATGTAGGCGCAGTCATATACGAGTTCTCAAAATGACATAATCGATTATGAATTTCCCTGGTCAATTCAATGTTGACTGATTTATAAGATATCTTTTTATAAACAAAATATTGGTAATTATTGTGTTAAGTTACTCCAAAGTATCAATATCGTAAATTTCGGCAGAGTTAACCCTCTTCTAAAATATAAATTGAAATAGACATTCATTGACTGTTGTAAATGGTGTTTTTGTGTTGACATTTCAAACTAACTCACCTTTTGGAAGAGAGGCTACAGCAATCTCCATAAACCTAACCTTTTCTTTGTTGGTTAGGTGTGGAGATGCAACAGTACTGATGGTGTTCAGTAAACTGTCATCAACTTCTCTGCTGTAGGCAAGTTGAGCCACCTCGTCGAATTCCGCTTTCTTCCCCAGTGAGGAACCACTGCCATTTGCCATCGCTGTCCATGTTTGAAATAACCCTAGATCAGCCAGCACTTGCAAGGATTCGGGCAGTACTGAATGACAAATACATCAATTGACCTTGAATTTGAATTGTAAACATAGAAGAAAATACAACTAGTAGAGAGAGTGGGTAACCCCCTGCCTCATTGGAAAAGTGATGAATACACAGAAAAAATGGTTTAGTTGAAACTAATCATAATAATGAATTTTAACTCCACAAGATAAGTAGTTAATAATAACCTGATACTTAGAGGTTATGGACAACATCCTCACGAGGGCATTGCCTGCGCAGAGGTTATTTTTATAACCATTTACCATACACTCCTGAGGAACACTTCTGCAATGGTTTCAACTACATTTGTTTAACGAACAATAATCTTTGGACATTTTAGTGATAATTATTCTATTTTGTGGGTTTAATATGTCTTAATAAGAATAACCATTTTGACTACTTGCAAAACCCTAACGATGTTAGAATAACAAACTTGATTCCTTACATTACAACTATATTATTACAATATTGATATATATTTGTAGGGGGGGGGGGGGGGAATACAGACGTGACACAACAAAATGTACATTAAGTGGCATTAATCCTTGTTAGCTCAACTGGTGAATGAAAGTCCCCTGTTCGAATACCACTTTCGTTGTTCAAAATCTTTATTTTGTTTGATCCAAATTCCAATTTTACACGTCGAAATGTTTGCGTTTTTTACAATTTTATAACTGACTAAGGTGGTTATGAGATGACTTACCTACGCAGATCGAGATTTATGTCTTATAACATTCTAAAATTAAGGCAATAACTTCCCAAAGGATGAAAGCATTAACACCTAAATAAAGTTAGTTTTATGTTAAAACCTATTTAAAATTATTTATGAAATGATTATTTGAATTCATTGTCCACATCTGGAATCACACAAACTACAATAATAAAATAATCATCTACTGTCCTGGGATGACAATGCTGAATAGGAAAAACAGCTGAAATGCATGGAATTGAGGTACCTGGTTGGTCATTTAACCAAAAAAAATACATGGTTAGGACAAACCTAAAAATAGCTGAATTTAGCTGATCAGCTGAAAATTGTCATCACTGACTGTATTTTTTAATCATAAGGTGGCAACCAATGCATAGGGCAAACCATTCATGATTTTTGCATCCAAAGACAAGGAGACGTCAGGAACTCTCATGCATCCGGTACCTGGATAAAAAACAGCCAACCAAACTCATTCTTATGTGAAATCCAAGATCAATTGTGTCCTTTTGCGGACAGAGCTGTAGCAGTCTACAAACTCTCAAGCACAATATCAGCCACAGGCATTCCCCAACAAACCAGACTTTATTCTGTCAACCTGACAAGAATGTAACTTTAGCTTCTCCAAGAAAGATGTCTACCGCTGACATTCTAAAAAAGTATTGGCAAGAGGTACCGCCTTCAACTGTAGCATCACACCCCAACCAACAGATTGACCCCCCGGCAGCAGTGCATCAAATCAACAGCACCACACGACGGGGTAAACCCATTTTTTGGATTGTAGTCAATGGCACCTCTCTAACACCTACCTCCAATAGCCGTCCAAACATTTTCAATACGAGGCTTACCTTCATGGATCTTGCCAAAGATGAAAAATCCATCACCAAAATGTAATAAGAGGACCAAGAAGTCCATAGCAGCGATTATGACACAGCAGAAGTTCTGACAGAAGAGATGAAAGTCTGTTAGAAGACTCCAATGTTGAAGAGAAAAGTTCCTTTGAGGCCTAGAAAGAAAAGTATTTTGTTTCTGGTTTCTGCGCATGTCACGTTCAAAACCCGCATCAAGCCTTTTTTCCACATGTTGACAAAGCAAAAATGGAAATGAAGTCCCGTGGCCAAGAAAAAAACAAGGAAATTTGAACTTTTAACATTCAACTCATTTCTCTTTGTGTGGGCCTTTAAAGACAAAGTTATTAAGTGATCCAAACTTTATATGTATATATTTGTTCAAATTCCTTTGAATAAGTTTTTTATTAAATAACAAAAAATATTTCAAAATAAAAAATAAATCTGCCTCAATGCATCACTTTTGCCTTTATGCAAAGACCAGAAACTCTTTTTTTTAAATTTGGGCCTAACAAACAACACCAAGGATTATTTTAAGTTATATAAATATGTAGAGTTATAATACAATCGCATTCAGGCGCCTTCCTCTACTTTACTAGTACTACTGCAGCACACAACTTTTTTAGCATGACTATTGCAACATGATTTATGTAATAGATACATGACGACACAAGGGGTGTATACGAAATATCAGCGAGCTATCATCTCACGAGGGGGCGGAGCCCCCGAGTGAGTGATAGCAAGCTGATATTTCGTATACGCCCCGTGTGTCAATCATGTATCTGTTTTATCCAATGGGAAACGTCTTGCGACCTTTCACCCGACATCAACACTTCGTGCATGATCATCATTTAGATAAGTCTGAAGAAATCGTCCAGCGACGAATGTCGGAATAATCCTTTTTCCTTCTTTATAAATTTGAAATGATAAATAGATGGTTTTTGGATGACTTGGCCTTCTCTCATCGAAGCAGGCATATGCAACATATATTTACTAAAATAAGGTAACACTATTTTTTTATGAAGATGTATTTCATATAATTGTGAAATGTAAGTTTTACAACCAGTGCTCTAATTTTCATGAATTACTTTGGTCCTTTTCGCAAATTATTTGTGATAGGGGTTAACTTTTAATGAACGAAAAGTTCAGATTATCAATATTAGCTCGATAATAAATATATCTATATATAGTTTTACGGGACGCCACTGAATTTCTGCATTTAGTGATGTCTTTAGGGGTTTTTTCCACTGCAAAATGTGTTATTATTAGTTATATTTTGTCGAGTGACTGAGCGGTGTTCATTTCTTTGATCTTGGCCTACATGTTTGAATTTGCAACATTGTTGAACTTTCTCAAGGTCGTCGGCCAGATATTGCTAGCTCCGCCCTCAAGCTGCCTCTCACCTTCATGATTGTCGAATCAGCACGTCGGAAATAACTGTGTTAATATTTTCGTGACGTAATAGATATTAGCTTGAGTTTTCTTGGTACATGATTTACCATTGCGAAAAGATCAAAGGAAAATATGCCGCCCATTGGATAAGTATATGACAATAATTAATCTCTCTTCACAATTTTGAAATAAGTCAAACTGTACACTGAACTACATTTTAGAACATTCACTGTATGTATGTCTGGTGAAGGAGAGCAACTGTTCTTTGTAATGTTACACAAGTTTATCTTGTCTTTGGTTAGTTTGATTGGTACCTTTTCATAATTATCATTTAAAATACCAACTTTAAATGTGCTGGGCCTAATGCTTTGGAAGTTATCATCCAGAATTTTTTTTTAAAGTTAATCTTCAAAGGCAACAATAAGGTACTAAGGACTCAACTTTCTACCCCTTATGCATCTGGAGATGAAGGTGAAAATAGGTTTCAATTTAAGGTTGTTAGCACTGCAACCCTTATCTAGGGCCACAGGGCCACAAAAGCTATAAAGTATAATGAGTTTGTAAACCACATTTTGGCTTTCTAGGCCTTTTGGTTATGGAGAAGCGAAGAAGATGAACATTGGTTTTAAGGCTGGTTTTGCCCCTGTGACCCTTATTAGGGGCCACAGGGTCACCAAAGCTTTAAATCATAATCTTCACTAGCCAAGGAGTATGTATCATTTGTCAAATAAACATATGTATGGACACAAAGTGGGCACTAGAACATTTTAAAAAGAATTTGTTCATTAATTCAAGTCTCTACAATTATTTCCTGGAAAATAACACAACATCATATCTAATAAATATTGAAAATAAAAGGTTTGCTGGTTCAGCATTTTTTTAAAAATTTATGTTCTTTATCTTATTGCAAATTTCAAGTCATTGTCTACTCACACAATTTCTTGGATCCTGTTTCATCGACAGTGTATGTTTTCTCAAGATGGTTGTACAGAGCTTCACACAAGCCTTGAAAAAGAATTACATATAGGACACAAAATTTGCAATTAATTTAAAAATTCAATTACAGGCCAGATGAGCAAAAAATTATTGGAACAGTGAAATAGAGACATTGGCCTTGTAACTCATCAGGCCTCATTTCAATCATTCAATTTTGCTTACGCCTGTGGCCAATGCGGTTGCCCCTTTCCCTTTGTAGGAGCCACAGGGTCCTGAAATGTGCAATTTAGAAAGTGAAAACCCTAATTTGAGGAAGAAGGCTACCAAATTTGCATTTGATAAATTCGGGTATAAGATCCGAGCGTTCATCAAGCCCTTTGTTAGCGGCCATAGGGTCACTTAAAGCTGTAAATGATCAATGATTCCTCACCAGTCAAGGAGTATGTACACAATATTTCTGCTTTCGAGGGAAAAAAGATAAAAATAGGTTTAAAGGGTGTGTCCCCTGTGGCCCTTATTAGGCTCAACATGGAGTGAGGATGATACAACAATATACCCACAAGTAACCTATTTTTGTGGGTCACCAATTTTTGTGGGATTTACAAATGATGTTATAAAACTCAGTAACAGTATTTCTGTTTTAATTAAACTTGGACTTAATTTGCAGACAATTTTCACCATTTCATTTAACTGTCCACCTCCTCACTTCAGTGATTAGAACCGAACAATATTTCATGCTTTTAGCAAAAAAATGGGAATATTGGCAATCACAGAAAGGCGGATTCTTCTATATTTTTGGTAATTTTGCAGTATTTTTCAGTGCATAGAAAGTGATCTATTTCTTGAACCCTTATACCTTGATTGCATTGGTCATAAAGCATATTTATATTTATGACTTGCAGGTCATTTGCCTTCTGAGATATTGTTTATTTCCAACTAAATACCTAGTTGCCATGTGACTTATTTCCTGTACCAGAATTTCAACAGTTTTGCTAAATATTTGTGACTGTTAAAAAATTAAATGGGTTATAGAAATTATCTAAATATTTGACATCTATAATGTAAACCCTATTCTAAAACATTGACTTATGTTTCTTAAAAAATAGAGCTATTGGCTCTGTCACTCAGGCTTCATCATCAATAAGCTGTAGAGTGTGGCCAATGTGAATCCCCCTTTGTAGAGGCCAGAGGGTCACCAATCATAAAATTAAGTTTATAGGCGACAAGTTTCAGTTTTCTAGGCCTTATATTTCAGGAGAAGAAGATAAAAATAGATTTGAAGGACATTCCTGTTGCCTTTTATATGGGCCACAGAGCCACCAAAGCTGAAATTAATAATCCTCACAAGTCAAGGAGTCTGTACACAAAGTTTCAGCTTTCTAGGACTTGAAAATAGGTTTTTAGGGCGTGGCCCCTGTTCCAAATGCCAAAGTCTGAATGAGTCGGTTCGGACTACTAATTAAAAGGTTGCTGCTCTGTTCAATGAAATATCTACATTAATTAATTTGTATCTGAGCATGCATCAGTATGGAAAGGGGGCTTGAATATTCAGAATAGTAGAAATGGAGACAGTTTGAAAAAAGTATAAGCCCTGAGTAATTAAGTCGCTGTATTAAAGGTAAATTTAACCTTCTTATTCATTGGAAACAAGATTGATATATTGGTGCTAAAAACAAGAGTATTATCTCGTTATTGTACATTTCTATCAACAATAGTATTTGGCCTAGAAAGAACGAAACAGGTACAATTGGATGATAACGCAAGCCAAAAGCATCATCATTAGTGCCAAAATCATCGATGCTAAAGGTGACACAAAGCAACTTTACCGGATATTCAGAACTGTTACCGGTGACACCCAATCGAACCCACTTCCAGAAGGCAGATCACATGAACAACTAGCAGAGGACTACGCTAACCTTTTTATGGATAAGATCATTCAGATAAGGGCAAATCTCAAACATATTGACAAGTATATTCCCAATCAAACAGAGGCACCTAAGCTTGATAAGTTCACTCCCTTAACACCCACTGAAATCGGGAACATTGTAAGTTCTATGAAAACGAAGTCATGTGAGCTTGACTGCATGCCAACATCCCTGCTTAAAACTCTTCTTGACACCATAATGCCATCGATAACATCCATCATCAATTCCTCCCTGGAAAAAGGTGTTTTCGCTGCAAAATGGAAATCCGCAATAATTAGGCCCCTTTTGAAAAAAAGCGGGTCTTGAGCTCACTTTATCAAACTACAGACCAGTGAGTAATCTCGGGTTTCTCTCCGAAGTCTTGGAAAAAGCTGCGCTTCGACAGCTTATGACACATTGCAATACTAACAACTTATTGCCCGATTACCAGTCAGCATATCGCCAACATTACAGTTGTGAAACAGCCATAGCCAGACTAGTCACAGATCTACTTTGGAATATGGTACGCCAGCAAGTGTCAGCGCTCGTCGCCGTAGATCTTAGCGCGGCGTTTGCTGGAGGTACTATCCCAGAGATATGGTATCTGTGACTCTGCACTTCACTGGTTCGACACATACCTGCGTCCTAGAACGTGCAAAGTAAATGTTGGAGATGTGTATTCAATGATTAGGCCACTGGAGTTTTCAGTACCACAAGGTTCTTGCCTTGGTCCAGTTTTGTACTCTATATATGCGAGTACTCTTGAAGAGGTTGTGAAAAGCCCAACCCGAATATACGGGTAAGCTGATGATCATGCCTTTATGGATTCGTTCGATCCACGGATTACAGGATCCGAGGTACATGCTCTGGAACAGCAGCAAGACCTTGCTGTTGAAGTCAAACACTGGATGGACAGAAATAGGCTCAAAATGAACCTGACAAAAACGGAATTCATATATTTCGGATCCCGCCAACAGCTTATGAAGTGTACATCCCAAACCATAAACATCAATGGAGAAGTTATCACAAGGGCACACAAAGTACGCTATCTAGGCATAGAACTTGATGAACAGCTTTCGTTCTCGAACCACATCACCACTAAATGCAGGAAGGCAATGTATGGTCTCCAAAAAATAAGAAACATTAGACATCTACTGACACAAGACGCATGTCATACTCTTATCCTAGGGACAGTTATCTCACACCTAGACTATGCGAACGCAATCTTCATTGGACTTCCAGATACCCAGATCCGGAAGTTACAACGAGTGCAGAACTTTGCTGCAAAGCTAGTTCTGAAAACCGACAAATACTCCAGGTCTATGACTGCCTTGAAGACTCTGCACTGGCTCCCGGTCCGGCTGCGCATAAAGCACAAGGTGCTTACAATGGTATGGAAATGCCTTAATGGACTCTCCCCTCTGTATCTCAGATCCATATTGACACTAGCTGATGATCGAAGGGAAAATATGAGGTCGAACAATCAATACATGAGGCTTGATGTACCATATGTGCGACGAAAAACATTTGCCAACCGTGCATTAATGTCCAAGGTTCTATTTGGTGGAATAACCTTCCAAACGAGATCAAGCGAATTGACCAAGTAGACAGGTTTAAAACATCACTGAAATCGCACCTTTTCTCACAGTTTTGACTAATTCATCATAGTGTATATGTTCCAGCCCTTGATATTCTTATGTATATATATGTATATGTTGTTTTTTTGCCATGTACAGCGCTATTGAAGATGTTTTTATCAAAATTAGCGCTTTATTAAATAAATAGTTTATAGTTTATAGTTTATAATAGCTTTAGTTTTGTAATTGCTTTTACTAATACATGCTTAAATTGACCTTAACGTTTTATCGGTCTTCCTGTTTGGTATCCTGACGGTGTTGATTTTGGACGCCTTAAATTTCAATTTCGGATGTTCCGCAAAGCAGTATTTTCAGGGCAGGATCGGGAGAAAGTTCAGCCTCATCCTCATCTTAGCCTATATTAACTTATCAAAGCACTACCCGCAATGGGAAAGTATTGAAGAATTGTTTTTACTTGATGCAGTTTTATATAGAAAGCACGTTCTTAAGAAACATTTCCTTTTAGATAACTTGTTTGAATTTCAAGCAGTTATTTTGTGTTTTGGATAACATAGGACGTCTGGAAATTTATAATTTAATATTTAATATTTAATTTTACTAACAATAAGAATGGGTACTACATCTTCGAGGTTGTAGGTATATCGTTTTAACTAATTTTTCTGCCACACTATTTATTTTTATTTAGGCGTCGCAGGCCATCCTGACACAGGCTCTCCTTAAAGTGACAGGGCATGTTTTATTACTCGTCCTTTGAGAATCTCGCTGATAGGTTATTACACATTTTATGATTACAAGTGTGCTGACCGATTGATGTGACGTAATATTGGTTCAGACGAATACAAATATCCATTTTTATCTAAAGTTAAATTGGACAATAATGTTCTTGCTCTTAATGTCTTCCATCAAAAGATTCCCGCTTTTATATATGTGAACAGAAGTCGAGATGAATAATAGCATGCCGCTTGTCCATTATTGTACTCTTAAAAGGAAAAAAGCGATAGAATATATTGGAATAGTTCCTGCGTATAAAAGCTGTTGATAGAAAGCGAAGCGTGGTATTTTTTTCGATTTGTTATTGGTTTTTTTTATATTCCCACAACGTTAGCACACAAAATGTCATTTTCAACCCTTTCTCCGATTATGAAGCATTTGAAGACGTTTATTAAAAAAATAGCCAATGTTAAAATATGTATGAAAAGCTATTCATGGAATGGAATTTCAAAATCATTACCAAATAAATTAAAATTCTGTTTGAGAGATTGTTCTTCCATTTGACAGATTTCCAAATGCCACTCATTTCCCAATGATTCGAGCTTTTATAAGAGCCCTAGAATCGTTTCCTGCTGAGCGTAAAAACTGTTCTTGTGTCCAATGTGTCCGTTAAAGAGTTACTACAGAAGCCAAGGACCGCTACATCTGACACTCAATTGCATAATCGCGTGTCAAAGCCAAGAAGACAACTAAATATATCGCTGCCTTGAGAATTACACCCGACAAGATCGTTTGAATAAAGTTGATATTCGACAATGAAGGCAAGTTATCGCTCCTGTTTTGACAATCTTTCAATCATGCTACCAATTACAGTTAAATGTTATATAACCCCGAGGGGAGGAAACAATACAGAAATGCACAACTGAACACAAAAGAATATGATTAGACAACAACGATGACAAATCAGAGTTCATGATCATTGGTACAAGGCAGCAACTCCGCAAAATAAGCGACTAAGACTTTTGTGCAATGTCAATCATGAATTCGGACTGTATTTTGGTGGTCTTAACCCCTTAGCTGCTGTAAGAATATGGAAGAATGTTATTTTACCTTGTGCCTTGTATGGATGTCATGTATGGGGGAAGTTATCCCTTAAAGAATATGAAATGCTTGAAATGATTCAGCGATACTTCTGCAAGAAAGTACAAGGTTTTTCCAAATGCACCCCAAACGTGATTGTAAGAGATACAATTGGTCTCATTTCTTTTGAAAAACACATCGAGCAGCAAGCCCTTGTTTTCTTAGGTTGTTCATACACCACTGGTCAACTACATCGAGCAAACATTGCAAGTCTTCTTCCGTCTCCGCTAATAATACAATGTCATCGGCGTATGCGAGCACTGCTATGTTATCTTCTCCGATTCTCACTCCTCTTCCCAGTGAATTTAAGGTTAAAATCAAGTCATTTATGTACATATTAAAAAGTAAAGGGGATAGTAAGCAACCCTGTTTGAGACCTCTGTTAACGGGGAACCATGGTGTAAATAATTTGTTGACACGAACACAGCATCTTACATTTTGATAAAGAGATTTGATGGCTGTCATCATTCTTCCTCCAACACCCGCATCTTGCAATTTCCTCCAAAGAATATTTCTAACAATGCAGTCATACGCCTTCTTAAAGTCAATAAAAGCTGCAAATGTACACTTTCTTGTCAATTTTCTGCTTTCAATTATATTAGTTATTGACGAAATATGGTCCATTGTAGATCTTCCATTTCTAAAACCATTCTGCTCATCCATTAAAATGTCATTTCTTTCAGCCCACGATAAGAGTCGAGTGTTGAGCACGCCACAGTACAGCTTGTATATAGCTGGGGCTAATGTTATTCCTCTGTAATTGAGTGGGTCTGATTTATCCACCATATTCGATTTGGGTATTGGTGTAATGATTCCCTCTGACCACATCGTAGGTATCTTGGCTGTTTTAAAACATATATTAAAAAGTCTAAGTAAAAGGTCCACAGTAAGTTCTCCCTTAAGCAACTGAGTTGGGATTTCATCCACGCCTGGAGCTTTACCATTCTTTGCCTTCTTCAGAGCTGCTCTAACTTCCTCTAAGCTTATGTCGTCATCTAATCCTTCTTGCATCTCATCATTTTCCTCTGACATCAGACACTCACTTGTGACGTCATCATTCTCTATCACACCGTTTAAGAGAACTTCGTAATCCGATTTCCACTTATTTAGTACATCTACGCTATCTCGAGAGACTTCACCATTATCTTATTTCACCTCCATCGGAATCAACTTCTGTCGTTTTTGGTCTACCCCTATTTTCCCAATGCTTCTCCAAAATTCGTCTTTATTTTCTACACAAAGTTCCTCCAGATCCCGATGGATCTTATTCCGGAATAATCTCTTCTGTCTTTGAACGTCCCGATCGAACTGCCTCCTTAACTGTGTATAGTTCTGTTTAGCCTGTGATCTTTGACTCTTATCAGCTTTCTGCCACCTTCTCTCTGCTGTACACAGCTCGTTCCACTTGATTGTTAAATCAGCTGTCCACCACTTCTGTCGAAGCCGTCTTCTTTTATTCCGTACCCCTTCATGAATAAACACTCTCTTAACTGGAAGTTTGTCTTTCATTTCCTGTTTGACGACTTCTACCCATCTTTCATAAGCACTGTCAATATCGAGCTGATTTTTAGAAGATGATTCCAGGTCGTGAATAATAGCATTTAAGTTACTGAGTACTTCCCTTGCCTGAAGAAAATTTGCTGGTGGTTTCCCTGTTAAAAGTTTATCAACGTAATCTGAGGTGTTCGAGTCCTCCTTGTCATCTTCGCTGATTGAAGTAACTACATTCGTACACCATGTAAGCAAGGAATGGTCCAACTTGAGTAGAGCATCTCCGTCCACCCTACCTATACAACCTGCTTCGTTTATCAACTGTGAAGGGAGAGTCACTTTAAAATCACTGAAATGATGAACATGTTCATAGGGGACAAAACAATAGTCGACAACCGACATACCTTTTAGCACTAATTAAGAACTCAATACAGTGTTTACCGTTAGCATTGCGTGTGAAATCAACAACATGTCTTTCAGGTAGTGAATCAATGCCTTCTATAAAGTCAGTCTCATCACCACAGCGACTATTAAAGTCGCCGCAAATATAAGACACATTCTGAAACTCATGTACCTGCGAGAGCAGAGTATTATAGAAGTCATCTGCACATATATTCCTCGAGGAGTTATCCGGCGGCAGATAGCACACACATATGTAGTTAGTTGAGTGTTCGAGTTTATTTGTCACAGCTAACCATAATATACCTTCATGTGATTTGTCAAGAGGAGAATACAGTTCAAAATACTCTGCATCACCTACTCAACACTCTAGAACAACAACGCTCCTGTATATCTCAAAGATCTCATTGAAATCTACCACCAAACTCGTGTCCTGAGGTCTGACAAAAGATATAACCTGAAAACGCCAGCCACAAGAACCTCTATGGGAGACATTCGCATCAAAGAACACAAGACATCCACCATCAAAGCAGACGCTAAATCAGCCATTTCAGAACACATCACCAAATTCCCACAACACAACATCAACTGGGACGGTAGTACCCCAAAACCCCTACAACCCATTTCCCCTACAGCTTATAACAACAAAGATATGGTCAATTGCACTGCTAATCTCAAGCCTGATACCTCTGACAATAATGGACTGGCCCAGAACATTCTAAATAGTGTTGTAATCTTTTCGCTGTCATAGCTTCGAGTGTTGTACAAAGATTTGATGTTTGACATTCCTATAATTGGCGGTCTGTATTTCTCAGTATTTTGAGTTTTGGTTTGTTCCTTTGTTCTCTCATTTTCCAAAATTTTCTCCATCTTTTTTTGTGTGTTTTTCCTATGTGTCATGTTTGTTTGTAACATGTTCTTATAGATATATGTGTGTGAGTGTGGAGTTACCCGCCCCTGTGAAAAGACGCACGATATTTTGTCTCCATCAAGTGTTGGTAAATATTGCAATTTAACACCACACCATTGAACAAGAACATTGCACAAAGTTGTATCTGATATTAGCAATACTGTGTGTGTGAGAAAATGAACTCAAGTGAGCAAGTAAGAGCCGAAGTTCACTGTAGCGAGATGGAGTGCGACAGGGCGAGTGACTATGTCAAGCAGGTAATGGCGGGTGGATGTACCCGGGTCGTTGCACACAATGTTTATTCAGTTAATGAAGACTCGGGAAATGAGAACACTGCACCAAGCTATACTCGAAACAGAAAAAGAAGTCTTTCACACTCTGACATTGAAGAAAATAATGAAACAACAATCAAGAAAAGTAAAGCTAAAAGTGACCAAATGAAAATAAATGTTGACACTGATACAGTAACAATCTTACAAGCAGTATCTTCATTATCAGGTGACCTGAAATCCTCCTTTAGCAGTTTAAGTCTACGCATAGATGATTTGGAAAGCAAAATTGAAGACACAATTGAAAACAAACTTGTGGAAAAGTTCACTGAAATTGCAACCAAAGTTGTGAGTGAAGAAATTAAAGAAGTTAAAAAAGACATTGAGACAAAGTATGATAAGCTCAATGCATCTGTGAGTGCTCTTAAAGAGAAATGTGACAAACTTGGACAAACCTATGCAAAGACTGTACAATCAAGTAATGTAAACAAACACATTGAAAACAACATTGTCATAAAGAATCTCAAGCTTGACACAAATGAATTTAAAGATCAAACTGTCACTCTACACAAGGTAGCTGCACTAGTTAAAGATGGGCTTAAACTACACAATGTACAAGTAACAAAGGCAGAGAGAAAAAGAGGTAGGGGAGATAAGCCAGGCATAGTCATTGCTACAGTAGACACAACTGAACACAAGCGACAGATTCTACAAACTAAGAGACAGCTTAGAGAATCAAGCAACTACAAGTTTGTGTACATTGACAGTGAACTTACACCTGAAGACTTGAAGAGTCAACATGCTCTGAGAACAATAATAAAAGAGATAGGAAAGGACAGCAAATACAGGGTATATGGATCTCGTCTTGTGTCACTTAAACAATAGGACAGACTTGAAGACGGCTGGTCTATCAAGGATAATGAAAACTCTGATTTTAGGAAAAACATTATAAAACATAAAAATGGTGATATTATAGGACTATGTGAAACATTTTTAAAACATAATGAAGAATTGAACCTACCAGGATATACCTGGTACGGCAACAATAGAAAACAAATTCACACAAAAGCTCGGCGAGGTTCAGGAGGAGTTGGATTTTTTATACGAAATGAGATTTTAGACAATTTTACAGTATGTGTCATAGACAAATCTGAGGAAGATATATTGTGGTTAAAGTTAAGTTCCAAACATTCAGATTTTACAATAGTTGTGTGTGTTTGCTATCTGTGTCCTGCAGGATCATCATATGTAAGAGATGCTGAAGAGTTTTTCAACACGTTGAGGAGACAAGTGTACTTGTATCAAAGAGAAGGCATTTTGCTCATCACTGGGGACTTCAATTCCAGAATAGGGGATGTTGCTGATTATATAGAAGGTGTTGATTGTGTTCCTCCTAGACATGTTTTAGATCATACAGAAAATTCACATGGCTCATACCTCACGGATTTCCTGATTGACACGAATTTGTGTATGCTGAATGGGAGACTGGGATGTAATGATTTTACGTACGTTACGCCTCAGGGCAGGTCAGTGATAGACTACATTCTCGTCCCTCAGGAACAACTACATCTGTTTACCGACTTCAGTGTTCAGCCTTTGTCATCCCTTATTAACAACTTACAAGTCAATGTACCAGTTTCTATACCCGGACATTCTCTGCTTACGACTAATCTATGTACTGCGGGCTTCATAAATACAGACAATCATATGACTCCACAGAAAAAACATATCATTCAACATCCCAATTGTAAGCCAGCATTTAAACTTGATAATTTCCCAAATGATTTCCTTCAAACTAAAGAGACAGAAGAGGCTCTAAATTCAACCATCAAGAAACTAGACAGGAGCTTGGAAGTAATGAATGACATTGATGTGTGTTATGAAGAGTTCCACTGTCTCCTCATGAATGAACTTGATAAACGTGTACCACGCAAACATACCGGATCACAACGAGGTAGAAAACATAAATGTCACACTAAACCTTACTGGGACAACCATTTGCAGGACGAATGGAAGGAAGTCTGTGTTAGTGAAAGAACCTGGCTTAAGTGCAAGTCCTCTGCAGGCAAGAAAACACTAAGACAGGCATTTCAAACCAAACGTAAACCTTTGACAAACTTCACAAGAAATACAAACGACGTTATCAACTTGATAAGCAAGAATCTTTAACGTCACTACTAAATGAACACTCCGATAGAGATTTTTGGAGAGAAATAGGAACACTCGGCATTGGCAAGGACAGAAAAACATGTATACCCATGGAAGTTCTTAATTCAGATGGAGTCCTCACTACAAATATAGACGAAGTTCTGCACCAGTGGAAACATGACTACGATAAACTGTTCAACGAGACGGCGGACAAAGAAGATTCTCCCCATATCCAGCAGATCAAATCGGAGCTACGTTATATGGAAAACTGTGAGAGAGACTGTGATAATGAGGACGAGATATCATGTATTAATGAACCAATCACACTAGAAGAAGTTAAAATGGCGGTAGACCAAGCAAAGACCAATAAAGCAGTGGGAATTGACGAAATACCCGCAGAAGCCCTTAAAAATCCTAACTGTATTAAATTGCTGCACAAAATATTCACTTACTGTTTTGATAATGGAACCACCCCAAATCAGTGGAGACATGGAATCATACATCCTATCGTCAAACCAGGCAGCACCGATTTACGAAAACCTTCAACCTTTAGAGCTATTACACTTATATCGGTGCCATGTAAACTGTACTGTTTCATTTTGAACAAGAGACTGTCGAACAAAACGGATTTCGAAGGAAAAGGGGGTGTATTGAACATATTTATACTTTATTTTTCAATTGTTCAAGACAGAAAAACGTCAAATCAATCAACATATGCTGGATTTATAGACCTAAAGAAAGCTTTTGATAATGTTGATCGAGATTGTATGTGGTATAAATTGTGTAAAACTGGAGTTAGTGGTAAAATATATGACTCAATAAGATCTCTTTACACAGATGTGCAGTGCTCAGTTAGAGTGAATGGCTATACAAGTTCAAGTTTCAAATTAACCAAGGGTGTGAAGCAGGGATGTTCATTGTCACCGTCACTCTGTTTTCGATATATATCAACGACCTGGTAGAAGATATAAACTCCCTCAATTGTGGAATACAAGTTGACAACTTCTCCATTTCTTCGTTGCTCTTCGCGGACGACATTGTGTTGTTAGCTCCGAATGAAGAGTGTCTACAGTCTATGTTAAATATTGTCGACCAGTGGTGTTCAAAGTGGCTACTCAAAGTGAACACAGATAAAACAAAAGTTATACATTTTCGTCCAAACAGTTTTTAAGTTACAAGTTTTAAATTTTCATGTGGAAAGGAAGACCTTGAAATAGTAGAAAGGTATAAATATCTAGGTCTGTGGTTTGATGAACACTTAGAGTTTCGTATGACAGTGAAAGAAATTGCTAAATCAGCAAGTCGAGCTTTATCGTGTTTACAGACTAAATGCATTGAAGCAGGAGGCATGACATATGAGACATTCACGAAATTGTATGAGACGCTTGTTCAACCAGTATTACTATACGGATCTGCAATATGGGGTACTAAAGAGTACAGCTGTATAAACTCAGTTCAGAATAGAGCTTGTCGTTTTTTTCTTGGACTCACTCGTTCCACCTCCAATTGTGCAATTCGTGGCGAAATGGGATGAAAAAGTTGTTTGACAAAACAACGTATCGAAATATTTAGACTCTTCTCCAAAATAACGCTGCAGGAAAATACTATATCAAAGAAAGTGTTCAGTTGGTCACGAAGGAAAAGAAAATCTTGGATCCACAAAGTTACCTCCCTTGCAGCCAAAATGTCTATAAATATTGATTTTATTAACTCTTCATCAATTAACTGTTTTATGCGCCATGTGAAACACAGATGTAATGTTGTTGACGACGAACAGTGGTTCAGCGACCTGTGGAACGACAAAAAACTGCAAAATGGAAATAAATTAAGGACATATAGAAAGTTCAAAAAGGACAGAGTACCAGAAAGTTATCTATTCTGTTCTATGACAAGATATCAGCGAAAGCTCTTAGCTAAACTACGATGCGGTACCCTCCCATTAAGTATAGAAACCGGCAGATATACCCGACCCCCGACATCTCTAGAATCCCGCTTTTGCCCATTCTGTGAAAATATCGTCGAAGACGAAGAACATTTCCTGATAGACTGCTCCATGTACGCTGACATTAGATACCAACTTTTAAACAATGACCTTTTACCTGATAATTTCATAAACTTCACTTCTACCCACAAGCTAATAACTGTGATGCAGTGTCCCGGAATTCAGCAGAACCTAGCTAGCTGTATTGACAAGATGTTCCAGAGAAGAAAAAACTTTAACTGATTTTAAAATGATAACTTTATTTTACATCTTAAATAATATATACATATATAATTTCATATATAATATCATTTACACATCTAATTATTGCTTAATTTCTTTGTGTATGAATGTGTGTCAACGCGTGTATTTATTGTATATTATAATATATGTCTTGTATTAAGACGTATGTATGAAATGTATGAAAAATGAAAAATTGTATGAATGAATCACGGAAATGTAGGAATGCATGAAATGCGTGTCAAATGAAATGTATGTACGAATGTATGTGAAAGGTATGAAATTTATGAACCAATGAATTGTGTGTATGAATGGATGAAATGAATGAACAAATATATGAAATGTACATGCATATATGCACGAAAAATCAATGTTTGTTTGCAAGAAATGTATGTATGTTTGTACGAAATGTATTCATGTTTGTAAGAAATGTATGCAAGTATTATGTATGTATGTATGTATGTATGTATGTATGTATGTATGTATGTATGTATGTATGTATGTATGTATGTATGTATGTATGTATGTATGTATGTATGTATGTATGTATGTATGTATGTATGTATGTATGTATGTATGTATGTATGTATGTATGTATGTATGTATGTATGTATGTATGTGTATTGATGGATGGATAAATACTTATATCTGTATATATAAAAATCTATTTTTGTAACAGTGTGTATGTATTAGTGTGTATCTTTCATATAATATTATGTAATTTTATTTTATTTTATTTTTTATCCCAACATATATGTTGCAACAAATTTATGTTATTTTATTGAATTGTCTCTTATAGCCTTATGGCGGCTTGTGCATTTTATATTTTATCAAATTTATGTATGACCTTCTGTATGTACGAGATGAGACACGAATAAACAATTTCTCTCTCTCTCTATATATATATATTTCATAATCCATCTCTAACTTTAATTCCTGTAATCCCTTCTGCTCAACCACTCGCACAAACAAATCTACTCCATAGGGGTAATGGGTTGTAGGTATTTGGGATATAATCGTTCTTATTGTTAAGGAGGACTGAAATGGTCTACAGCCACTTTGGGGATTCATAAAAAGGGGCGTGCAATTTGAATTAGATTCAACTTTGAATTTTCGAAATAACGACGGTAACCTGTCTAAATACAGCTTTTTAAATACACTGCCTAATTAGCCTCGGCGAACAGAATCTGTGGTCACTGAAGCGTGTCACGAGCGTGTCTACCTTCTTTGACCCATTTCATCGTTCATTTTACATACAAATAGTCACAAAATACATTCAAGTTTTATATATTCCGAGAGTTGAGATATCCGACGGCTCAATAATAGTTTATTCAAGCTAATTATTATTGTATAAGCATGTCGCATTGTATATTTCAAAACCCTATAAATGACGCAACAAGGCTTCATCTTGATAAAACTTGCTTGTTTAATTGGCACCGTTGTGGCTAGACTTGTCTGTTTAAAGTGATAATCTGATGGTCTGTTGTTTGCTGAATCTTACATAACATTTATTCTAAAGAGGCTATTAGACGGTGGATAATTTGAATGGAAAGGAAAAGTGTGGACGGTTATATAGTATTTATTATGATATTTTCTCTATTATGAAAAGATAGACGCCACATCTATAGTAAGTTATGATCAATATCCGTATTTTTACAACACATGTCAAGAATAGAATAATTAAACATACATTATTGTTACCAGTGGTTGATCTATTTATGATATATAAGGTTTCGATTCGTATTGAAAATGCAACAATGTTATATTTGGGATCATCACATTCCGCATAATGGTACAGTCACATCCATCAAAGCGAATCCGCAAACAAAATCGACTCACCGTTGTATAAGGTTCGAGTATAGCGTATTTCTTAGATGTAATTGTACTTGCTTCTGACATTTTTATAAATCAGAATTTAACACATAAGTGGTTTAGGTTTTAAGGTGTTTTTTCTCCGGACATTATGGTAGATATGCAAGTGGCGACAGGCCTGGTGGGCGGCGCGTCACGCTCTAATGAGTTTTCAAAGTGTTCAGGCTAAGGCATCAGGAATAGATTTTATTGAAAATGAATATTTTATTGATAGTGTTGACATTCTACTTCCATTGCTAGTTGAACTATTCAACCTTATATTTGAGAAAGGTGTTTTACCAGAAACATGGTTGAGTGGAGTAATAAAACCAATTTATAAGAACAAGGGAGATAATTGTGACCCTAACTCATATATAGAGAATACTAAACGACGTTCCGTGTAATAACATATTTATGAAACGAGTGAATGGTTTGGTATTTAACGAGCGAAAGCGAGTAAGATACCAAACCATTCACGAGTTTAATAAATATGTTATTACACGGAACGGTGTTTAGTATTTTATTTATTACTCGCCCAACATCAGCAAAAAAAAATTGGAAAAAGGCTTAATTTGTACATGGAGGCCATCATGCAGCCACAACGTGGTGGCACGTGGTCCTGTGCGAAGCTCAGTTGACCGCTATCAATGTAGTTCAGCAACATCTGGCGTGGCTCGCCGGATGGGTGGGCTACCCGATTCATTGCTGAATGAACTGAGAGTTTGAAGGGTAATTCCCTGCCCCACACTGAGACACGAGTTGTATAACTTGTGGTGTCGCCTTAGGCAAGAGACTTTATTCAAAATGTGCCTCTGTTCACCCAGCAGGAAATGGGTACCTGGTGAAAGTTGTGTTGGAGGTGACCCATCAAGCGCTTAATCGGCAGCTTGGGTTAGACCAGGGTAATAATTCAGGGAGCGCCTTGAGCATGCATTCGGTGTGGATATGTGCGCTATATAAATACCCTAATTATTATTATTAACTGTCTCACGAGTATTCGTGAATTCATTTCATTATACTGATCAACATCGGCTCTACCTACCTTTTACACAAAAAAAGAGAAAGCTTTGAATTGTATATAATTTTGGAATTTTTATAAGACTGATAGCCTACGACACCTAACCAGGCAAAGAAATCGAAACTCGAATACTTATAACTGATGAGTGCATTGCGTCAGCAAAACTAGGTCAAGCGTATGAATACATTATGATCGCCGATGTAATTTATTTTTATTTTTAAACAACTATTTAGCAATGGGGAAATAACAACAGACAAAGAAGATTTTAACAACAAACAGAACGCCTTTAATAAAGAAACAGTGTGAGGAAAATCTTATCAAGTGATTGTTTTCCATTTGTTGGATTATTTTCGAATGCGATGTAACTTCCAAAGTTACTAGGAAGTTAATCGCCTTAAAGAGCGTGGTCACCTCTTACACAAGTTTGGACGAGAATTCTGATCATTTGGCACATATGAAGCTGAATTGAAATTGACATGAATGACAGAATTGTTTATTGGACCTGCATGTATCGGACCAAGTGATTGCATTCGAGAACGAGTGACATTAACAGTGCTGGATTTGTCATTGTGCTGCACGTTTGAAACAGTGTCAGCGGCGCGATCTCGGCGAACGTCAACATTGACAGTACACCCCGCATCAGCTGGCCGGTTGATCATTTCACTGATTTCACGATGCTGTGTTTCAGAAATTTGTGAATAGTTATTTATGCTTTGTAAATTCTTATGGCCACTAATTTGCATACTTTGATTTGGCGGAATGTTATTGTCAGACAAAGTTTGGACCATGTAAACGTGTGAAACTCGTTATCGTTATGTTGCATTTGACAGCTGACACTTTGTTTTGATCACGTTACCTTGGTCATGTGACCGAGTGAAAATAGTTCCGACATCAGTGCGCGTGTTGTTATTACCCAATGTGTAATAACATTGTAGATTTATTAAACAGCGATATCTTCAACGGGAGAGTAATAAAGACCAATAACTGTACTTAGTTGTTTCGGTAAACTGTTGACGAAGATACTCAACAATCGGCTCTCAGAATTCTTAGACGCTAATAATATACTAACACCGGCCCAAGCCGGGTTCAGGAAGTCATTCTCAACTATTGACAATATATTCATAATTTATAATTTAATGCAAATACTGAAAGGTAGGAAACAAAAACTTAACTGCGCGTTTATAGATTTAACCAAAGCTTTTGATACTGTTTGGCGGATAGGTTAATGGACAAAAATGCAAAAGAGCGGCATTGAGGGTAAATTCATGACTCTTGTTAAATCAATGTATAGCAATATCAAATCACTTGTACAATGCAATAATGATGTATCAGACTACTTTCTATGCAATAATAAGGGTGTACGACAGGGAGAGAACCTGTCTCCTTTGCTATTTTCTATTTTCATAAATGATATTGAATCCCATTTGCTGACCTCAGACTGTAACGGGGTAACTCTCAGGAAAGCTTAATCATATATATTAAGTTGTTAGTTTTATTAAATGCAGATGATGCAGTATTGTTTGATGAGTCACCAAAAGGTTTGCAAGATGCTTTAGATTCATTCAAGGAATATTGTGATTCTTGGAAGTTAAATGTGAATATAAAAAAAAAAAAAAATTGTAATATTTGGGGGAGGACCGGCAAAAAGTACAAAACTAAAATTATTTTTAGATGGCCATAAACTTGATTTATAACTCTCCCGTTGAAGATATTGCTGTTTAATAAATCAACCATGTTATTACACTATGTGTCATAACATCGCGCGCTGACCGAATGACGTGACGTAATGATGACGTCACAATTGTTAAGTATGACGTCATAATGTCAACGGGCCGGCCGCGACAGTCATGTTGGCGACTTTCTTTGTATTTTTACGATGTTAAGCAAGTAATAAATAAAATACTAAACTCGATCCCGTTTCATAACATTTTTATGAAACTCGTGAATGGTACAGATATTTAAATCGCTTTCGCTCGTTAAATACCAACCCATTCACTCGTTTCATAAATATGTTATGAAACGGGACGTCGTTTAGTATTCTCTTTGTAGTTGATGACTTTACTTATCTTGGTATAACCCTCCATAGAAATAGAAAATTCGTATCAAGTACATGTATTAAAAATGTTTGCAATAGTGCTTCGAAAGCAATGTATAATTTATTGATAAAATCGAGAAAGTTAAACTTACCTTTGGACTGCCTATTATTAGCATTTGACTCAATGGTTACACCAATCTTAGCATATGGTGCAGAAATCTTGTGCTTTGAAAATCTTGAAATTATTGAAAAGATACATTTGAAATTTTTTAGACTAATTACTGGCTTAAGAAATTCAACTTCTTTGTTTTATGTTTTTCGGAGAATTAGGTAGACACCCCATTAGAATTGTACTATATACACGGCTGATAATATTTTGGCATTGGTTGACGTACAAAAATGGTCTTTTTAAGTTAACTTACTTGATTTATACATATTTGTCACGCGAAAGAACTACAACAACTGTCAACCCATGGCTTTCGCACGTACAATATGTCCTTAACAATACTGGACTTTCATATATTTGAACATCCGTCTATTTGTACAACCGAATGGCTCGTTTCGAAAGTTGAACTTACCCTCAAAAATCAATTTATCCAAAACTGGCACAGTAATATTTGTTCTAGCCCCAAGGGAACTTATTATCAAGAATTCAAGATATTTCCCAACTTTGATGTATATCTCCTCCTACCAAAATATGTTTCACTACCAATATTGAGATTTCGGACAAGTAACCACAATTTACCTTTCGAAACGGGCCGCTGGTATAATATCCCAAAAGATGAAAGAACGTGTAAACTATGTAACTCCACACACAATCGCAGATGAATATCATTTCTATTTTCATTGTCAAGCGCTAAACAATTTAAGGAATCAATATTTACTTAACTCTCTTACGAACGTTCCAAATTTATTAAACTTCAGAAAAATCATATCGACAAATAAATCTCAAGACTTAGTCAATTTCTCAAAATTTCTCAAAAGTCTTTCATCTCTTGTGAGAAAGAAATAAGTGCATTTTAAACGTTGTGAGTCTATCTTCTATCTGTAATCATATATTTATCTATTTATATGTATTACATTTTGTGAATATTGTACAACCAAGGTGGTTTTATGAGAATAAAGGATTGAATTGAAGTTAATTTCGGCTGCTCTCTAAAACCGCTCATTCCCTTAGATAACGGAACTGGCGATAACGATCTATACTTCTTGGAAAAAATACATTGCATAACCTCTTTAACAATATCAGACAATAAATACCAACAATCCAGTCACCGGCGTTGATATGAAATGAGTATTTGATATACCGCTTTGATCACTGAATAGGACTTTGATGTTTCCGACTTTGAATCTACAGATGTATGTGCGTTCAGATTGTACAGCCGAGCTGTAGGCGACACTGAATAATTGATGTTTAACAGTGTTCTCCTCCCCCCTCCCCCAATTAATTTAGTGCAGCAAAATGACACAACAACGTTAAATCATGCTATATTTCGATTCCTTTTTAATCTTCGTGAAACAATCGGGACTTTATTGCCCTTTACATAACCGGAAGTCTTTCTTGTGGTAATTTGTCTCCTAGAGCGAGACGGTAGGACAGCGAGATGTTGGGTAGTGAAGCGGGTCAAGGGTTAATTAACGAAGTAATGGCGGCGGCCTTTGTAACAGGTATGTAAGCAAAGCAATACACAATATAGAGGAAAATAGGGCCACCCTACAGTGAACGAGATAAAGCTGCTGAGTTCTCCAAAATCATGTTCAAATGTCCTTGAATGAAATGAACAGGGCCGATCAACAGAGAGAGGGAAAATAAGTCACGTGCTGGGTTACATAGTACATTTACAAATAGATAAAACAAATTAAAACAGTATTAGCATCTTTAGCATTACATACATATATATTTTGCTAAAGAAAACAACATAAGAGCCAATCGTTGATATGAGGGTTATGAGAGACTACAACATATGAAATATAAATGCAACAATATTGACTATGAATTATATTTAACCTTACATAAAACAGATTTTCCTTTTTCTGAAATAAGTCTGCAGGTTTTGGCAACATTACATAAAACTCTTGACTGAATATTATAAAGCTATATTGAAAGGCACAAAATCTTGACAAATTTCCACATTAATAGATAAAATCTCTTGTCTATGGTATGTATACTGTGGACAATAGAACTTTAACAGCGTTAAAACAAATATAAGACATATACTCTTTCAGCTAATGGTAAATTAGTAAAACGTCTCGTTTTAACTCGTATTGGGGCCACCCATCGTCAGAATTGCGCCATGTATGTATGTATATGTTTATATAGTAGAGTATGTATATGAGACATAGTAGAGACATATGTATATGTCTATATATTAAAGAAATATAATAATCTATTTTGATCATTTATTATTTACTTGTACATGTATATCACTGCCTCTTACATATTACCCGACAATGCGTTTGGCGATTGGCAAATATATTCTATATATCTTATGCTACAATAAACAAAATCCCTGTATATTTATATGTTTGCGTTTTTTAATGTGTCTATCTTATGTCTACTCAAGGTACTGTCGACAATTGTATTCACAAGGATCGGGATTATCCATGCGTTAATCCTTCTAAGCCAATCGACTGTTCTCGATTAACTTCTTTGAGAGGCATGTTATAAATTGGAATGACAATAATGCAGAGGAATATATGGATGACAATTTCTTTGTTAATTGCATGCGGCTTTTCAACACAGATTCTTGTAAACTGTGCATTGAATGACCAAAGAAGTTGTCATCCATATATTCCTCTGCATTATTCTCGATTAGTGGAGGTGACATTCACGTGGGATGGACACGATTTTTGCCGATTTTTAATCCGCGTACTATAAGTGTTGATCCCACGTGTATGAACCTGAAGTACAAGACTTTTGACATACTGATAACTGGTATTTTGGCAGCAACACTGAATGACTCGACAAATAAACTACTTGTTAAACCTGTAAATGACGGAAACTTTTGAAAAATCAATGCGGTATATGACACCATCGGTCAGAAGTCGCTGTTGTACATAAAACTGAATGCATAAACTTTTCTCTGACTGTTTCTATCGGGTGTTATCATAATTACAAATTTACACGTGAAAAATAAACACTGTAATATTAACATACATGACAGAATTACAAAATCTACAAAGAGGTTGTCTCTTCTCATTAAAGGTAGGCCCAACAGGTGAAATTCTAAAAATTCTCAATTCGTATATAAATTAATGCAAATATATCGGCAAAATTGATCACAGATAATCAATACTACAACTATAATGTGTTCTTGTTCTATTTCAGTTATACCTTGAAAATAGACCATTAGACTTGATTTGATGAAACATTTTATATTACTACTGCTACTGGTTGTACCGTTTCAGTTATGTCTTACCAAACTGGCATGTGAGATTTTCACGATGATTGATAAGCCATCTTTATTTCCTCCAAATGTATTAAAAAAAGGTCGTGCACACAAAGAATTAAAATGTACAGCTTTGAAAAAAATATTTGAGTCATATACCAATAATACCACTTTCTCCCATTGTGTCCTGTCTAAATTACCCAGTGTTGTCCAAGAACCGAGAAATTCATGATCAGTAATTATTCCTTCTTCGTATTGTTTCTAAATTCCAAAATCAAATATGATATCACGAATTCTTTAACAATTTACATCTGTCATTAAAACTATTAAAATTATGACGTGTATTGGCATGGAGATTTTCACGATTTCATTCGGCCGTCTTAAAATTTATAGAGGACTGAAATGGTCTATGGCCACTTTCGGGATTCATGAAAAGCTGCTTGCAATTTGAATGAGAGTCAACTTTGAATTTTCGAAATCGGACGGCAACCTGCCTAAATACGGCTGTTAAAATACACTGCCTAATTAGCCCCGGCGAACAGAATCTGTGGTCACTGAAGCGTGGCCCGAGCGTGTCTACCTACTGTGACGTAGCAGAAGGCGAGTAGTTTCACCTAATGATCATTTTTTCAACGGGAAATGACACCTTTTTAATCGTTCGTTTAACATACAAATATTCACAAAAAACGCTCAATTTGTGTATATTCCGAAAGCTTAGATATCCGACGACTCAATAACGATGTATTCAAGCCAATGATTATTGTACCATTTTCTTGGTCAAGGTCACCAGCCTCTCTGTCATATTGACATTCGAAACGCCAAGATCAGTTACCCTGTTCGGTGAGAAGTTGTCTTTTCCTTTTGTGAAATTCTTCACATCCAATGCAACGGGTGAAGATGTCTTTGTAGAGTTAGGGCAGAAACTAATATTGGTGGTTTTGTAATGTCTGTAACAAAAAGAAAAAAATGGGATCCTGACATTGTACAACGGTTTAAATAGTGCGATAATTTTTCATTGTTCATTCAATTCGATAAGCAATCAGGTCGGAAAATTTAAAGTTCATCAGATATTCTCAATCATTGTTCTTTCCGAGGTTGAACACTTGTGTCGAAGGTTACTGCAGTTTCTTTAGACAATAGTACGATGACGTCATATTACGTCATTTGAGTAAAAAATACTTTTTGAATATTTATGAAAGCAGAATCTAAATATCTTATGTTTTAACTAAGAGCAGCAACAACAGAACTCTATTTTAGCAAGGATATGTTTGCACTGTAACACTCGTCAAAATGACTGAACAGCTAACTTTCATTGCATTCATCAAACTTCTCTTTTCTCACCACAAATGCGGTTAGATCGGGATTTTATTACTTTATCTCCGTCTGTGGGGAGAGAACTGATGTCAACATGCCATGACATTCAAATTACAATTTCCTTAGTAACTCGGCTTATAAAATAACGTTGAATGGCAAACAAATGAACAACTTATGTTAAATTAAACTATATTTATATACACAACAAAAACGTTGAGCACCTCAGTTTCCACCTCTGTCTGTCCACACACCATAAACTACGCTCACGCCTGAGGTGATCTGTGAGCCTGATGACCCTAGCCCCTTCTGGCCCTTTATCCGGCAGTTGGTTGCTCAAGCGTGCGATAAGGTAACCATACCCGTTTCAGGTGGGTGTTTGAAGCACAAGGTAGGCGTCTAGCATTCCACATTCCAGTGCGTTTCATGTATTTTCATTTGTTTTTAATCTGCATTGAAGTGCTTTTCATTTGTTTTCATAGTTTTCATCTTACATTCCAGTGCTTTTCATTTATTTTCATAGTTTCGATTCTATATTCCAGTGCTTTCATGTGTTTTTATGATTTTCATTCTGCATTCCAGTGTTTCTCATGTATTTTCAAGGTTTTCATCCTACATTCCAGTGATTTTTATATGCAGTATTTGAGGCGACAGTGCGTGGCACGTCCTACTACTATGAATCTCCAGACGTGAATAACCTTATCAGTATTTATTACAAAGTGAAACTTACTGAAGAAAGCCAAATCAAAATCGGCTAAGAGTTAGATATGATAGTACAGAAGGTTTACTGTTGAATGATATTATACGGCAGTTTCAATCACTTTCAAGTGCCTACACAAGTATGATAAAATAGTCTTCACCTGAAGAACACAATGAGCTTACATTTCAAAATAATTTGACAGTGAAAATATAATCCTAATTTCCTAATATGAAATATAATAAACATTTCTGTATTGATTACAGGTATCTGAAATCACATAACATATCTACTTAAATCTAGAATTTGAGACCTTGTGGCCCCTAAAAAGGGGCAAACTGCATTGGCAACAGCAAAATTAAATATGGAACCTGAGGAACTACAGAGCCAAAGGCTCTATTCTTTCTTTTAAAACGTTTAACTCTTAAAACACTTTTAAAACTGGTAATTACAACTCCTTTGATAAAAACTGTAATTAAATTGTTTGTTGTAAACAAATTTGAAATAATCACTTTTGTCTCGTAATTGTCACTTGAAAAATTGAAATTACCACTTTATCCTGTGACATCCGGTCCGCCATTTAGAATTTTTGGGGTATCCATAAAATTTAATTGAATTTAAATAAACTATTTTTTGGTGATCGAATATCGGAATGTTTGCGTATAATTGACCATATGACTAACTAACCAATATCTTCAATGCTGTAGTAAGGTATTTAGGCCTAATGGGCACCGTCCGTCTAACTCATAACTTTGTAACTAATGAGCCATTTCAGTTCAAATTTATAGTCGAATGCAGAAACAACTTTTTTGATTTTATGTTTTTATTCATCAAATCATTTTTTACATCTGAACATGGTTTACATATAAGCAATGGTGTTGAAACTATTTTTAATGCGAGTATAACACAGTTCATTCATCAATTCAAGTAAATCTAATAATGTTTTTTCATTGGTTGATAAACGGCTTGAAAAGTGCAGGTTAAGCTTTTGTATGAATATCATAGACAAGCTTCGGTACCCATACGAAGACAATGAATTAAGTTTCAACCATTCTATTGATGTATTTCACAGTGAAATACTTTTCAGTACAAAAAAGGTAATCGATAGATTTTGAATTCTTCATGATAAATGCAAAAAAATTGATTTGAGAGTTAAATAAGGTGATGAAATAAATATTTGTAAAGTGTTCACAATTCTTCTCAAAACCATGAAAAATATAATTTGTAAACATCACATTAAATCTATCTTTTTATATGTGATTTGTTGTTGCATTTGCAACTAAATGTTACACAGGAATTCAACGAATTACCACAATTACTTTAAGACATCAAGACATTGTACTGGTTAAGCAAACTTGAACGTTGTTTGCTCAAATATGTCGCCTTGTAGACCTGTAATATTTCATTACAAATCACAGCACTTGAGAGAAGAGATAATAAATAAAAGACGCCGTCAATATTTAACGTTAACTTAAAGGTACATCGTTCAACATAAATTCAACAAGTGAATACAGTTCCGTATTTGCATGTGTAGATATAGAGAATTTCACCCAAGTGTCTTCTGATATCAAATATATCAACACAAGTTGATAAAAGTAACAAATATCCGAAGCTTGCCGAGAATATTTTACTTTTATCAACGAGTGTTGATATATTTGATATCAGAAGACACGAGGGTGAGATTCTATTTATCATCCAAAATCATTTTTCATCACATGAGCATTACAATGTACATCTTTGAACACTGGATAGCCCTAAACCTGCTAAACAAGTGATGTCATAGCATTGTGACGTGATTGTGTTAATGACGTCATAGCATTGTGATGCCATCGTGTTTATGACGTCATATCATTGTGACGTCATTACTGATGATGTAAAACGTTTGTGATGTCATGTATTTTCTGATTACAAGGCATTGTTAAAAATCTACTGCCAAAGCAAAATCTCCTGTGGAACCCAGTTTTGGATGATAAATTGTTATCAAGACATTGTACTACTTAAGCAAACTTGAACGTTGTTTGCTCAAACATGTCGGCTTGTTGATCTCTTATATTTCATTAAACATCACCGTCATAGCCGAGTAGATAGATGAGTTGTATATTTTTAAAGAAGTCATAAACATTCAATGTGTATCTTTATAAAATGATTTATCCACAAAGGAACTGACTGAATACCTTTTTTAGAAATAAAATAAACGATAACCTTACCAGGAAGAATACATCCCAAATATACAAAGGACGATAACTGGTAATTTAATTCCATGTGACATTTTTAGCTAGACCTTACACTTTACACTATACTTCAAATTATAATACATTACAAACCAATATCATACTCCATGTATATGATAACATTTTCAAAATCATTCACTTATTAATCTACACATATACATACACTGTTTATAACAAAGAACAAATCAAATTTAAAATCATTCAATGACTTCTCCATTCTTCAAAAAATAGAAATGAATGTAAACGACAAATGATACAATTGACTTAATGGTTAAAAGTAATAAGGGAGACACACTTTGAAGCATATTAACTGTTAACTATCTACAAAGTGTGCACACCAAAACAAGATGGCAATAACCCCAGTTGAGTTTTGCATTGTCTGAAATGTGAATGTGCCAAGTTTAGTGAAGATCATTTTTAAGACGAAACAAAAATATATTTAAATGCAGTTATTTTCAATGAAAGTGAGGAAATTTGTCTGACGATTTTGACCTAACCAAACAAATTAATGAACAAAATGATTCCAAAAATTAAATTATTTTTGTTTCGGCTTCAAAACGATCTTTACTCAATTTATCAGCAAAATCACTTGAATGTGCCAAGTTTAGTAAGACGAAGACGAACCAAAACGGGAATTTGAAAAGTTATTTTCATCAAACAGGGCTGATTGTGTCTGATGGCTGATTAACAAAATGAGAAGAATGATGTTACTAAAACGCCCCATTGAAAATTGGATTTCAAATTATTTTAAAGAAATGATAGAATCATGGGACATTAAAGAAGGCATTTTCAAGCAATTTGGAATAGAAATGATTGCAATTTAGGCTTTTTCAATCAACAAATGATTAAAATTATTCCAATAATGAGATTATTTTTGTTTCGACTTCAAAACGATCTTTCTAAACTGATCGGCAAAATAACTTGAATGTGCCAAGTTTAGTGAAGATCATTTTGAAGACAAAGCAAAACGATATTTGAATACAGTTATTTTCAATGAAATTGAGGGAATTTGTCTGACAAATGATTATCAATATAAGAAGATCGATGTTATTTATAAACTCTCTGAAAATTAGATTTTAAAACATTTTAAAGAAATGACATTAACATGGGGCATTTAAAACGGCCCTCTTTTGGCAATTTGGAAGACAAATAATTTCTATTTTGTCCTCACCAAACAAATTAATGAACGAAATGATTCTAAAATAAATTATTTTTGTTTCGGCTTCAAAACGATCTTTTCTAGAATTATCAGCAAAATCACTTGAATGTGCCAAGTTTAGTAAAGTCATTTTGAAGACGAACCAAAACGGGAATTTGAAAAGTAATTTCCATCAAACAGGACTGATTGTGTCTGATGGCTGATTAACAAAATGAGAAGAATGATGTTTTTAAAATGACCAACTGTAAATTGGATTTCAAATTATTTCAAAGAAATAATATAAATAATAGGCATTTAAGAAGGCATTTTTAGCAATTTGGAAACGAAATGATTTCAGTTAAGTCTTGTTCAAATAACAATAAATGAACGAAAGGATTCCAATAATAAGATTATTTTTGTTTTGTCTTATAAATTATCTTTTATAAACTTATCGGCAAAACACTTGAATGTGCTAAGTTTAGTGGAGATCATTTTGAAGACAAACCTAAAGGGGAATTCGAAAGGTTATTTTCCTCAAACTGGACTATTTCGTCTGATGGATGATTAATAAAAGGACAAGACTGATGTTATTGGATTTCAAAATATTTTAAAGAAATAATATAAAGTTATTTTCGACGAAATAGAATGATTTTGTCTGAATTATTATCATTATGATTATAATCATCATCATTATCATTACTTACAATTTATTGCAAAATAGTGAAATTTTCTTTGTTTCTGTTTTTTTAAATTTTCTTCTCTAAAACTTATAATCACCTTCACTTGTATGTGCCAAGTTAAATGAAGAGGATGTTATATATAAATATATATAGATATAAGGGAAAGCAAAATAATTAATCAAGTAAAACTTAAATGATTCTTGTTAGATCTAGAGGATTATCAAATTGAATTAACTACTAGTTTTTGAGCTAGGCTGAACAAGAGCTTTTAAGAGGTTTTGGAGAGAAAAGACCAAAAGCTATAAACCCCACACAAATAATTTTAAATGTAGCACTTTTCTCTTTCCAAATTTACCTGATTCTTGTTCACTATAATTACAAGTGATGCAAACAACAAATGAATGTAGTCGAATCCAAATTAAAATGAAGACATTTCAAAATGATAACTTTGACAAAAGAAGTGATCTGAAAGCTATTCTGCAAAGGGAGTTATGAATTTCGAGTGAACAGCAGGTTGGTTCACTGGTTTCTGCTTTGGCTCCGTGATCTGGAAAATAAATATTCGATGATTCACAATCTTACTCTACTCTAGGTTCCTCTACTAAAACTCCTGATGTTGACGTACATGAACAACTAGCAATATTTTACTGTAAATCGGATTATGTTGAACAGAAGATTACAATGTACTACATATCCACAAAATATTTACCTCATCAGTATCATTAACTAAATGACTTTTCACATTATAGCTCACAGCTATTCACGTGTGATGATTGTTTCAAGCATTTGACATAAACTGTGTTATATGGAGATAAATTTATAACTCCTACTTTTCTGGTAATTCCATGGAATATCACCCTCTGTGGGCGTCCTTTGGCGTGGCAACCTTTTTCTTATCCTTTGGCATGAAACCCTCTATGATCGTCATCGGGCATGGCACCATCTTTGCTCGTCATCTGGCATGGCACCCTCTTTGATCGTCCTCTGACATGGCACCCTCTTTGATCGTTCTCTGACATGGCACCCTCTTTGATCGTTCTTTGGCATGGCACCCTCTTATATCCCCCTCTGGCATGGCACCCTCTTTGATCGTCCTCTGACATGGCACCCTCTTTGATCGTTCTTTGGCATGGCACCCTCTTATATCCCCTTCTGGCATGGCACCCTCTTTGATCGTCCTCTGACATGGCACCCTCTTTGATCGTTCTTTGGCATGGCACCCTCTTATATCCCCCTCTGGCATGGCACCCTCTTTGATCGTCCTCTGACATGGCACCCTCTTTGATCGTTCTTTGGCATGGCACCCTCTTATATCCCCCTCTGGCATGGCACCCTCTTAAATCGTCCTCTGGCACGGCACCCTCTTTGATCGTCCTCTGACACTGCACCATCTTTGTTCGTCCTCCGGCATGGCACCCTCCTTGATCTTGGTCTGGCATGGCACGGCACTCTCTTAGATCGTCCTCTAGCATGACATCCTCTTTGATCGTTCTCTGGCTTGACACCATCTTTGCCCAGTTGCATGTTTGTGAAGTTAGCAACCAGGTGTCGGAAAATGTCTGAGGGGAGAGGGACCTATCCCTAACTAAACCTACTGAGATGTTTCCTACATTCTAAACTGGCGCATCCACACTGGGGACTGCGTGGTCCCTATCCACCATGATAAGCATGGTCCCTGAATCTAAACAAGGATGGAAAGCCTTGTTACACCAATCCTGGCAAAACAGGTCTGCAAAAGAGAATGCCTATGATGCAATTCTCGAGAACTGTTACCTGCAGCTATTCATCCCTAAACTAGCGATGGGGAAAGCTGACATAGGATTGGACACCTCAAACAGACATATCTCCAACACCAAGTTTACGACCCTTCACAACAACATCTGGCATGGCATCATCACAGGTCTTCATCTTGTCCTGTGAAATATCATTTGTTAGATTTTTTCTTTTAACACAAACATGAGAAACGATTTTATGTACACTAGTTTCCTCGTATTGTGAGCTTGTTTAATATCTTAGCTGCATGGTTGTTTTTAAATATTTCTTGACAATTCTAAAACTAAAAACACTTTTATAAAGATAAAATAAAATTTAAAAAAAAATTAAATTCTAAAAAAAAAGTTTGTTTATTATTTAACTTTATTTCACATGTCGATTAATTTTTTTTTACTAATCTAAAACATATTTTCATTTCTCTTTCGAAAATAAGAAAATAAAAAAATTCATACCTCCCTCAGTCACTGCATGTTGCATCGCCCACATAGGTCTTTCTCTTGCCCGGCATCCCTCTGGGTCTTCTTCTGGACCTGCAGAATAGATTTAAATGTTTAGATTGAATAAACAAATGCATTTATGATGTAAGACATTACTAGTCAGCCATTAATGAAACTTTATATTTGAATTAATTACTTATGTATTGAATATATTATTACCTTGAATAAAACAATAAGTGTATAGTGTTTTTGTTTTTAGGGTTCCTTTAAGCAGTTTAAAAACTGTAACATTTGTTCATTTGTATGAAATTTAAATGTGTTTTATACCTGCCTCAGTCGCCGCATCTTACATCGCACATGTACAACTTTATATATGAATTACTTAAATAATGGATATATTATGACTTTGAATATAGAAATCATTGTTTCTGATGGGTTATTAGGTTCCTTTCAGCATTTTAAAAACTAAAACTTTTGTTTAATTAAATGAAAATTAAATATGTTTCATACCTCCCTCAGTCGCCGCATCTTACATCGCCCACATGGGTCTTCCCCTGGCCCGGCATCTCCCTCGGCACCCCTCTTCTTCCGGAAGAATAGATTAAAATGTTTAGATTGATTTAACAAATGCATTAAACATGTACAACACAACTAGTCAACCATTAATTAAACCTCCTATATGAAATACTTTATATTGGTTATATTATGACTTGGAATAATAAATCAGTGTATCATGTGTATTTTCAGGTTCCTTTAAGCAGTTTAAAAACTAAAACTTTTGTTTAATGGTAGGGAAAAAAAAGTTTCATACCTTCCTCGGTTGCCGCATCCTACATCGCCCACATGGGTCTTTCTCTGGCCCAGCATCTCCCTCGGTCTTCTTCCGGCCCAGCATCCCCCTGGGTCTTCTTCCTGTCCTGCAGAATATATTTAAATGTTTAGATTGATTTAACAATTGCATTTATAATTGCACAACATTAATCGTCAACCATTCATAAAACCTTCTATATGAAAAACATGTTGAATATCATGCAAGGGATGATATAAATTGTCATATTAATGATAAATTTGTAACATAAACGTCAACACCAAATTTGCATCTAAACAGGAATAAACCAAATATCAATCGATCTGATCATTCTTGTTTATAATATACTTAGTCTAAACACAAATTCTGATAAAAAAGTGTCAACATTATTCAAGTTTTGCTGTTGTTCCCAATTAAATATAGAAAATATTCTTATGTTTTGATGCACAGTTTGTTTTAACATTTACAAAATCTAAAAAAAAAAAAACATTTTATAAATTTTCTTTACAAATTAAGTTTCTGGCAGTTTGCATATTTTGCACAAGTATTTAAGAGCTGTTTGGTAAGTATATATGTACATTCTCCTCTGGCACATGGTTTGAAGTGGATCGTTTCACATTTAAAAATCGTTTACAACAAAACATATGTACAACTTCCATTTCCTTGAATTTATAAACTCTCCATATCTGGGCTCCATACAAAAGAATAGGGTTAATTTTAGTATCGAAAATCTGTAAAATAAGTTATGGGGTAAGGGATTTAACATGAAGAGAGATTTTAAAATACTATTTGCGATTCTTTTGGTCTTTGTCGTTTGGAGAAAATAAAAAACTTAAGTATTTGAAAGAGGAAACAGTATTCACAAGAATTCAATTATGATACCATTTTAATGTTGAGTTAATTAACACACAAATTTGAATACAACGATCATGTCAAGTTGACAGTATGTTGATGACTTTCAGTAAAGTTTTCTAATATATTTTCGCGTTTTTGTAATCCAACTACAGTGTCAGCAAAAGTACATTTTCACCTGCAAAAGGAGTGAAAACATTTGTACAATATTTTCTTAAGTATAGGTATGATAATAGCCGTGCACCAAATCTCTGGAAACGTTGACGATTTAAACATAATATTAAACAACAGTTCCATATAAGGTAACAAAATATCCATTTAATGTTTAAGCAATTCCTGGACTAGATTATCTTCACTAGGTGAGTTAGCTGGATTGAGTTAATGGATAGCTTCCTAGGTAATCATAAAGAAAACAGCTATATTTACTATAGGTCTTCTTCTGGTCCTTTAAAAAGTCGTACACTATAAAATGCCATTTAATAAACAAAAACATTAATACGAGTTCACTTTCTATTAGCTTTGTTTTAGACCTTGTGTTCTAAAACTTTCATCTTGTAGTAATGGTGACTTAAAATAAAGAAATTGTACATAACAATTAAGCTATACTAATTCACAAATTGTTATTGTTTAGATTGATTCAACAAAAGCATTAATGATTATAGCACAAGAATTTGAATATACAAAAACAGAGTGATGTATTGTTCTTTTGAAATTATTTAATACTTTATGTTCTAAGCACTAGATAAAAACTAAACAAATCAAGCGATGAATCAAATTAAGGTACTCACCTTTGACTTCTTTGACCACCAAGGTGCGTGTATGTGTAGCTAGCAACCAGGTGTCGGAAATGTTTGAGGGAACCTATCCCTAAACTAAACCTACTGAGGTGTACCCTACATTCTAAACTGGTGCATCCACACTGGGGACTGTGTGATCCCTATCCAAGTCCAACAGTGTCTCCCACAACCTGTAGGAAACTACCGCTGGCCAAGAATCTCAAAGCAACAAGTACCTGCACCTCCACACTAAGAGCATGGTTCCTCTTGGTAGGCCTCATCAACACATCTCTCACTAACTAAATAACATAATCAATGGAGTCTCTTTTAAACCTATATAGCTGGTGCAACTCATTTAAATCAAACATTGAATTCCTGTATTCCCTTGGTTTACGTCTATTTGCCACATTCATAAAAGCTGCATTTGGCTGGATGATAAAAGACTCAATACTTATGGCAGCGTTAGTGAGTTAAAGTACCCCCTACCCCTCCGTTAAAGTTAACATTGCCTTAACGGGCTGTTAGTCTTAACGGGACTTTAAACAACAACTTTTCGTTAAATTAAATTTTGAACAACCGGGCCGAGGAAATAGTGACATTTCAAGCGAAAGGCTGAATTTACATCAAGAAGCTTCTGCTACCGGTTTTGATTCAGTGATGTCAACAGTGACGTCAACCTTTGACGTCATAAGCACAAGACATTATGACGTCACAGTGATAACCGAAGCACAACTGATGTTACGCGACAAAAAAAATGACAGTTAAAACGCTAAAAACGCTCGTCATGGTAGAATGAAGATAAACCTAACGCGTTCTGCTCCGAATGACATCAACGGGTATTGATTCTACGGTAGACCACGAAAACAGTGTCGTTTTATCGCCTAAATCTAAGGAAAAATAAGTTAAAGACACATATATAGAGGTTATCATGAGAGTGTGTTTTGGGATCGTAAATATCCTGCATTAGGAATAAACATTTTTTGCGAGCCAAAAGCACACGAGCATGATAACGTCTTTATCATACAATGTCATTTCAAATTTTATTCGAAAAAAATGCTTTATAATACCATTTTGATAGTTGACATTGACTGGCCATTTTGTTTATTTCCATTCAAGAGCTGGCAGTGACATATGCTGGTTTGTGAAATACTTCTAAAAGGTCTGCTGCATATTATTGCTAACTGATTATCATATTCGTGTATGATATCGAGTTCAGCACCCATATAGTTTTCATTTGATGTGGTCTGCATATTGGAAACACAAATATTGAGTCAATACGCAGACCACTAGAGTTCAACTATTTTGTCAAATTACTCATTTCTCTCTCATAATAAAACGATTACGGGGTATTAAGAAAGTAAACATTGTTCTAAAATTTCTTTTTAGCATAGATTTGAACTTCTAAAATGACACGAAAATATTGAAATCGGTCAAATACTGTTCCCTTTCACTCTTTCTGTAGCGACCACACTGCCGATTTTCGATTATAGTAACGAAAGAAAGACCGGTCAGTCAGTAATTCAAATTCGTATGTGAACTATTATCTATATCAAGCATTTTACTTGTAATCTATTGCGTTTAAAAAACCCTAGAAAGACTTCATATCGATCCTGAATCTTACCTGGTCCCCTGCCTCTGTCATCTTTCCTCGCTTCGTGGTCAGCAATTTCCGGGGTACGTTACCACCAAGTGATACAGAGACCTCCACTTTCCCTTCCAAGTTGTAACATCATTGCCGCTGGTATTCACAATTGTTTACAGGTATGCTGTGCTTTGCGTGAATTGAATATATGTACATGTATGTCTGTCAGTTTTGTAAGGCAAACAATGCATCTGATGACAGAACAAATATACTCCTTGATATGTTGCGTGTTAACGAATGTGAATATCACAATATTTTGCTCTTTTTACAAGTCTTATCTAGGATATGACAAACAACATAAGGTAACTGATAACACGTTCGTTCTTTGTTATCACATTTACTGATGATATTATAATTTCCAGTAAAATAAACGAAATTTTCTTTGTAGAAAACAAAGCATAGTATGTGTTTCTCTTCCGTCAGATGTTTTGTTGTTATTTTGTTTGAAATTAACACTTTTGCACATTTTCTCCTGTATAGAAGGTGGTTAATCTAACTGCCATGTGTAGTTGGTGAAAGGGAGGTAATCCCTCCATGACTGTGTTCCATTAGTACTATAGTAAATGAAGAAACAAATCAATCACTTTAACTGATATCATTATAACTTACATTAAAACAAACAATGATCGTATTTGCCGTTTCATTTGATTCAGACGTTATGTTATCATTTTTGTTTTTGTCACAGGTACTTTTCTGCTGTGTCATGTGTTACCATTTTTGTTTTGAATTCACTCTGTTCAATCACAACAGTCACAAGTACTTTTCTCCTGTGTCATGTTTCGTAAGTTGAAGGGAGGTAATCGCCTAATGACTGTGTCCCACTAGTATTGTATTAGATATAGATGGTTGTTGTCAACCATCATTCTACTACAATATCTAAGGTTTTACCAATTTTTGGTTTCTTTCAGCTAATGCATGTTTTGTATACAATGACAATTGAACAATAATAGAACTATAGTTTGCAATTAGGTTGTTTCTATAGAATATGATGTGTTATATATTCCTATCGAAATTAAAAATGAGTAAAATGCCTTTCATTCTCTATTCCTTGGTTGCATAGAGATCAATATCGTTTTCTTCCTTGATAATTGGTTTTCTCCCCTCATTGATCATTTAACTTCTTCTTAAAGTATATAAACGTATTATTGATAATTTGTTTTTCTGACTGGAGTAAGGTTTAAAAGGTTCTATAATATACATATCGTGAACTTAAATCTAAAGTTGAATTCAAATTTTGACTAAACGTATTTATTGCCCGAAATGAATCTGTTTTCGATTGTTCCGCACATCAATATGAAACGAAAACCACGAAAAGGTAATAAAAAACTGATGCGCTTGCCCAAGTATTTCTCCAAAGTATCATGACATGAAAACCTATCATAGATTAATTTAGGAGGCGTTTTTCCCGCATAAAGAAACATTTAAATCTAAAATCTTCATTTATTTATTATCAGTTCGTGTAAAAACATAATCTGTCTGGGTGAGAACAAAAGTCCTGACGAAAAATAATGATTTAAAACATTTCAATCAGCCAACATAAAACCGACGCTCTCTAGGACTTACAGGGCCGCCCCTTCTGTATATTGCAATTTCTGATTTACTTAAGTTAACTGACTATTTCCATCTTCTGGTCACATCGATAAGATAATTAATTGATTTTGTAAACCGATTACAGTGTAAAAGACAAAAATTACATCGCCAGCAAAAAGAAGCATTTAGATATCTACATTTGGTTTCCATTTTCCACCTGTAATGATATAATTCATTTATGAAAAAGGAACACAAAAGCAAAAGACTTAAACAGCAGCCCAGTCTTAAACCTAAGGGACAATCAAAGATGTCTGTTACTCAATCTGTACAACGCCATAAGTTCGAATATTACAATACATTGATTTCAGAATGTTGATCATTCCCCCGGTAAGCCTTAATTAAAGATTGCCATAATATAGAATGATTGTCATTATCAGAGACTTTTTAGAACGCATCATACGCTATGTTAAATATGTGCTTCCTTTTTGTCAATGATTTCTGGATCGATGGATAAAGAGTAAATACGTGATCTGCTGTAGATATCCATCTCTAAATCCGGCCTGAGATTCAGGAATCTTCTCACGCATAATCGCCTAAAATGTCTTGTTCGATATCAAGTTAACGTCAGATTTGATATTTCGTCGTTTGAGTGCACATCTTTGAATTAAGGTTTTTTAATGTCCTTGCCCTCCTGGTTTCTGATTTATTCAAAACGTAGAGTGGGTGTTAAAAGATCGTTCTAACTGGTCTTGATTTAAATCAAATGTATATTGTCGACAGCAAACTTCATACTTAATTTATATTTCGGAGACGAATACAACACGAAATGGCTGACGTGTTTCACTCTCGAAGATGACATTTCCTCCAACTGTCTATGGGGTTGTGACAAATACCAAATGAGCGGTAGCTTAAACTCACGCAGTTGAAGTAAATATTCTGTGTTCTTGTTACCTAAGGCAGACCCTATTGTTACTGTTATAATCAAAGCCGAAGTTACACAACGAGATTCATTAATATCAAATTAAATAAACTATAGAACTTAAATATTATTTTATATTAAAAAAACAATGAAACATTATGATACAGTAAACATGTTTCTAACGAGAGTAGAAAATTCAGAAAGTCGGATAATTATAGTTACATTTTTATTTAAAGGACATGCATTGATAGAATTGAGAAATGTAAATCTGAATTATTATATTCCTATCATAGATGATAAAAAAACCTGTTTATTATAACATTGCTAAATGTATTCATCATAGTTCAACATTGTAGTCAATTGTGTATAGATTTAACACGTATGTAAATGTATATGCATCACACTGTCAGTGGTTAAAATCATCAATACGTTCAATAAAGTCCTGAATTAACAAAACAACCCCTTGGGTTTCTTATAGTTGCGTGACGTCACAGTTAAGCAGGAAATATGTATCATAACCTAGCAACAATCCTATCATAAATCACGGCGACACAAGCCTTTACACGGAAATTTAGTGACAGACTTTGGTAATTGAAGAGTTTAATAGGGATTTAATTTAAAACGCGTTACTGTCAATGACTTGTAATTTATTTGCATGCATGCTCAATAGAGGGTATTTCAGCTGGAGGGATAGTCTCACAAATACTTTCTCTCTTTTAAAAGTTTTTTAATGAATACATAACCAAATAAATTCCTCGCATTCCTTAACATAATGAGTGTTTTGAGTTATTTAGTTATTTGAATTTCAGAAGATGTAAAACTTCATATAACCGACGTGACTTGCTGTCCTCAATTGAAATTTTTATCACAAATATAACCATGTAATGTTTTCCATGCATGAAATTGACCTTTTACTTCGAAGTTGTAAGATCGGATCATCAGTAAAGAATACAAATACTCAAGCAGTTCACGGTCCATGATTTAAGTAATCAGGTATACTATAAAATATTCATCTGTTCACTCAATTAACAATGCTTTTGCAAGGCTTTTCAAACTAGTTGCGCCTAACAATTACTTCTTCTAATTACACTTCTCGTTGATGATGTTTTTAAACTGAGTGTGTGTTCTTCTTCATCAACTTTCACCTATAGAATACTGAAAATGTTTTTCTTCATTGCCGGTGCCTCTTCATTTACAAGCTGTTCTAGATCGACTTAAATGTTTCCCTTAATGTTTCCATGTTTAATATTATCATCAGGTTCTTATCCTTATCCACCACAACACCCACATTAATAGTTCATGATAACAACAACTTTGTTTCTAAACAAACCATTACAAAAACATGATCACACAAACACTTGTTAAAAAGCTTATTTCACATCAGCTTTTGACACTAATCTTTCTTCTGACTCGTCTTACCTTTATAAGTTATGCTGACAATATATTTAATACCTTCATAATCTATAGTATGAGATTGTACTCCTGAAACCATTTTTGTCCAATTTTTGACCAAATTGCTTAAAATTGACCCGAAACGTTGAAAAAATCAAATTTGCTTAAAACGTGGTTAGAACGCATTTACATGCTCCGTAGACCTCCACAAGCAAAGTTTGGCTGATATTGAACCCCAAAACGAAGAAATTTTTTGACCCAATTGCTTAAAATTGATCCGAAACGTTGATAAAATCCAATTTCAAAAGAGGTCTGGGAAGGATAAGTAGGCATTTGAACATGTTTGAAATCATCAACAAACATCTGTAAATGATCCACATGAATTATCTTTCCATTGATTACTGTTATAATTTCTCTAAGCTTTGATGTTGTTTTTTCGTCAATGATCAAATACAAGAGAAAATATTTTACCTGCAAATTATGCAGGAGAATTTGCAGGAAAGGCTTTGTTGATCACTTAGATGTCAGTGGGTCGAGGTGATTTCGAACATGATTTGATTGGCTATATTCCAAGTCGAGCCGCGAGCGAATCTAGCTTCTGAGCCCAGGGTACAGATTAATGGAGTTAGCGTAACGTTCGTACCCTGAGACAGGATGCACTTTATCGAAAGTCCTTTGCATATTGTAGGTTTTATTAAAGACACCGACTATTTTATCATGCAGTGTCACTCTTGTTGTTAGGTTTCTGATACCAGTTTATGTCATAGGCTATAATCTTAACGGCCATTTACCTGTAATTTACTATCCCAAAACTATCTCAGGGTTGTTATAAGTTGAAAACTACCATCTCAGGGCTCCAGATAATCATTTTACGCAGATACGCATCTTATCTTATCTGGGGCCCTGCATCTACAAGTCGATGTTATACCACCTGTTCACTGTATCAATTTCTCTAAAATTTGAAGTTGACGGTCAGTCAGCCTAGAATCAACCATAAGAGGAAATAGAGGATAGTTTCGTTAACGTGTAAAGGATGCAATATATTCTATCAATTATATGCTTTGTTGATCAAATGGATATAAAGCCTACATCAGTCAGGGCTTCGCTGTACTGCGTGTAACTTCGGTGTAATATCTGTCAAATTGTTTTACCATGATCTGTCATCAATTTATCGAAACTGCTCTACATGCAGAAGAGTTTTATTGAATGATACCAAACATCGTATATTCTGCATTATCGTTCTATTTTTATGGTTTCTGTACCGAGTTGTTACCAAGAGCTATATTTCCTACGGTCATGCAGGCTTCTCCCATATAAAATCAACAGTCGCAATAACATAAGAATATCACACTCTAGCATGACAGGACAAACAAATTTGTATATTTAATTTACAATTTACAACCCGGAGGGTACGGTCTTCAAAATAATTATCGCTACGTTTATTCCTCAGCATTGTCACTTAGCAACGGCTATTCTTTGGCTAGCGTTCAATATTATATATATCATTCAACTTTTGCAATTTTGAAGTGAGTTGAACTAAATAGCGGCTTATCTTGATAGTTCGATCAAAGGAGTCACCAGTCATTTAACATGAGTTTTAAAGGAGCATTAATCTTGATAATACCTCGATACTTTATCTTTAACATATGTCACCTCGCTGAACATTACAACTTGAACATGAATTTTAAAGGAGCATTAATCTTGATAATACCTCGATACTTTATCTTTAACATATGTCACCTCGCTGAACATTACAACTTGAACTTGGGAATAAATTTAAACTATATGAACTGATAGAATATTAATACAATTACTATGAAAAGAGGATAATCTAAACAACAATACAATTAGATGGCCTTTCACACTCGTAGCGCTGATACATAGCTTCACGTCTTTTTTTTCTGACAGGTTTTTTACTTTTCTTTATCAAATTGAATTTGTCTACAAGTAAGAACTCACTTACGCAAAGGTGTTATAATCATGTTCTGGAATTTCCCTTGATTTCCATGCAGACAATACCCGATATGATCATTCCTTTAATGAAATATATGAAAAATGCATATAACATTTAGAATATATTCAAATGCATACATCAGTAAGAAATTAAATGCAAAGGTTCAATAAAAAATACATTGTACAGAACAGAAGGTTAAAAATGAATCTATGGATACTTAAAAATATAGATTGAGACTATTAAAGATTACAATCGGAGATATTTCCTATGTGAGATTCAAAACTGCTTCATCATTTTCCGAGTGAAATAATGTTTCACAAAGTAATATTGCCACTTTCTATATCCACCAATTAGGTACACACTTGAGTAGATTTTTCTGAACTTTTGTGTTTTGCATTTGTATTGAAATGTCTATGGATTACATGTATATTTGCATCCTATCATGAACTGAGGATTATCTATGATAATGGTATTAAACATACCACAGGGACAAACAAATCAAAGAACACAAAAAACACACAAAGGAAACGTTTCTATGCAATATTTCTATGAGAAGTTGGATCTTGAATTACTCAAGCCAAGTAACACAATTTAATATCTACATATGTACATAACGAAGCAGTTTAACCATATGATAATGCAACTTTCTATGTGAAAGTAATGCTATAACATTTTAAATCGGTTTTGTTTCGGTTCCACAGGATGGAACAATCATCTAAGAATCGCTTCCATTTTGTTTCAAATTCCTGACAATTTTCTGCTACAACAATCAACATCTGTCTCTAATTCCTGTAGATCGAGTAGGAATAATTCCATACCTTTCATTATTTACTTCCTCCTCCTTCAGATCTACACTGGACAGATTTATCACTTTTGGTTCTATTGTTTGGTCTCCCTCCTTTGCATTATCTGTGGTCAAACCGCTTGTTATCAGTTATGTACATGTGTGTAACGCATTGTTCATGTACACTATTCTTTCTGTGACGTCACAATAAAGTAACGTCATACGTCCCCATGATGATCACCGTGAAGGTGTGAAACACGTCGGGCATGAACATTATTTCCAGAGTGTTGTTGTTTATCGATTTGTAACTTGGACTATATATACTTCAATTGCAAGAAATTATGCTCATGTGGCCAATAACAATTATCATAATATGATAATTAGTTTATGCGAATGATGTAGACATGTTTCGTAACAAATACATTTGTTGTTATGTGAAATTGAACTGACTATGAATTATCTCCTTTATCTGGTATGTGATTATTCTATCTATTCTATCTATTGAGGTAATTCCTTTGAAATATTATAGTGTAGTTGATGACATATCAGTTATAGGTTATCGTGACGTATTTTACGATGTTAGTTTACATAATATGATATAGTGTGTAATATATGTTTTTTTATCTTTATCCAATGTTGTGAGGGATTTTATATCGTATACAATGGTGTTTTGCGGGTATATATCCATGCTATGCATCTATATGCTAGAGTGAACAAACCTTTACACCCCATGACCTCTTGTTGGTTATTCATCATGTCCCGACAAGAACCCGGTTACACTATGTAATTCTAATTTCGTAATAAATATCACTTTGTTTATCTTGCTAGAACAAACTCAAATTAAGTATATGTAAGCTAGCGTCGATAATTCAGGGTACGTTTGTTATTAACACTGAACAACTAGTAGAAAAAGGTAGAAATGTAAATTGCAATTAGTTTTACATAATTTATCTAATGTATTAACTGTCATAAACCAAAATGTTATTGAATAAATTATTCTTGCAGATTATATCATGTTTACAATTACTGCTAGAATCAGATATATGAAATAATGTAATTTTGGAAAGGCCGATAGTTCATTTATTCTAAATACATAATAAAAATGTTTCTTTTTCAAAATTACCTTGTCGAGTTTAATCAAGAGAACATTTACACAATGTTCATAAAATCAAATTAATTAATTACAAAAACCTATTACAAAAACCCTCTAGCAAACACCACAATGTTAACCAAACATAACGACTTAAAGATACACGCAAGTTGAAATCGATACAATTCAATGTACATATAATTTTCCACATTCAGAGATTTAGTTTGAACGAGTGACCTGTACAATGTACTATTTATACCGATCACCTGTCACGTGTTATTGACGCCAGTGTACTTGAGACTCGACTCGAGGTTGTGTTAGCCGACAGGTTGACTTGAAATGTTCATTCCTGATGGCGATAGTCGTCATGGGGGTTTACCGAAAAACTGTTTATACATCTAGCAGATATGGATCAGACTTTATTGAATATGTTGTGCTGGATTGGGATAAACTGCTGAGAGAAAAATACATAGGTGAGTTTCTTTAACAACCCTTCTAAAATAAGATGTATATGATACTTAAATCTCAATGTGTATCCTTATGCCATAATTAAGAATTTTGAACTATAGAGGGTATTCCTCTTAGTGCATTGAGCATGCATTCGTGTGTTGATGATTTGCGCGGTAGAGATAGCCATGCCATTTTATTAAATGGAATTGGGATCCTGTAGAATTATAAATCTGCTGTACGAAAAATAAATAAACTTCTGAATAGTTTCATTTTCCAAAATATACAAAGCATTCCGATACGTTGTAAATCACACTTCACATGAACTAAGAGATAAGATAATGAAAATAGGTTTGAAGTCCTGTTGCAACGGAAAATGAAACAATTTCGAAAAATGTAACAAGCTTTTTCTAAATCTTACACAATATTTTGGTTTTTTTATGGGGCCATACGGTTACCAAAGCGATCATTTATTATACTCACTATCCTCTTTTATATATGATCCCAGTTGTTTAGTCAGGTGTCCATTCTTAAAGATATGACCCGGATATTGTGTTCACCAATGACAACCTGATGTCAATGATGTAGGTGATATTAACCAAACCAAGCAATTGCAGAAATGCATTTAAATCATACAACTGGCTCTATAAAATAGCGTGCCTCATAATTAAACGATCGAAATGAATTAAGTTCAAAATAAAACAAACAAAAACCCCAGATTATTGAAAACTATCAAATTTGTTTATTTCAGTATTGTGGCCACATGGCCTATAGTACAATTACAACAGCTAAAATACATTTCAGTCACGTGTTGGACCTGTAATTGAACATATTGTTTAGATAAAGAGCAACAGATTTGATTACATCCATGTTTGTACTATTTAACAAGTTAATTATGTTTTGATAAGAAGTGTTAGCATTTGGTAAAAATCTACTTCTTATGGTTGCATATTTACTACAAATGAACAATACATGAAATTCATCTTCTACACCCAAGGAACAATATGGACATAATGTATCTGAATGGTTATTTCCCCGTCTTGTCTTCTTCACAGCTAAATCATGAAGTGATATCCTTATTTTACAAAATACTCTTCTTAATTGAAAACTATCTTCAACAGTATCAATGCTAATGTTTCTTGATATCAATGAGAGAGAGAGAGTTTATTTCCTGTATTGAAGGCCACATGGCCCAGAGTACAATATTTGATACAGTATACATTTCCATGGTAACAATTTTTACAACAACATATTAATAGGTGTGCGAAGCATATTATTTGTACATGTTCCTTTTCAAAAATAATGCTAGTGGTTTCAGTATTTTTTCCGTTTTACATGACATCAATTGTATAAATTTATGTTGAGTCGGGTAGTGAAAATAATGATCAGGTATAAGTTGTTTTCTACTTTCTTCAAAAAAAGGACATACAAGTAGGAAATGAAATTCATCTTCCACCGCATCTAAATTACATTTGTCACAAATCAGGCAAGATGGATGTACATTTGCGTTGTAACGCTTCAGTTGTATTTTAAGATTATGGGTTAAACATCTAAACCGAGAAAGGGCTTGTACTAAATCAAAATCAAAGGCTATACTCAAATAAAATTCTTGTTCAAAAACAGTCTTATATGATGCATATGATTTCAAAAAAGTGGAATCGTTTAATTTCTGATACCAAGCCTGTAAATCTAAATCAATACAGCTTTGCCTAAACTTTGACATAAAAGTATGTACATTTCCACAGTCTTGGAAAATCCAGACATAAGCATAACCTGTGTGAAACAATAGCTTTCTCACATGAGAAGCCCAATTAACTCTACCATTTTCATCTTGTATTTTTTGCATCTTATAACAGGCATGGGGGTTTCTTTTAGAATCCATGTGAATTAAACGACACCAATATCGTATACATCGGCAGAAGTACGTTACAGATAAATGATAACGACCAATTTCTCCAAGTACTGCACTTGAAGATGTTTTCTTATTGATTCGTAGAAAGCGCTTAAAGTAGTTACTCTGTACCTTTTCAACACTTTCACGGTAGGTAAAACCCCATATTTCGCTGCCATAACATGCAATTGGTGCAATTTTACTATCAAATATTGAAGTAAAAACTTCAAGTGTAAAATGTGGGTACAATTTCATAAGCTGATAAATCGGAAAACAAGCTTTTGATGCTTGAACAGATAATGTTTCACATGCTTTCGACCAACACAACCTGGATGAGAAAACTATTCCTAGATATTTATAATAGGTTACCGTCATCATTCGTTTTCCTTTGTAAAACCATTTCTCAACATTCTTGATTACCCCGCCGTTTCTAAAAACAATAATATTTGATTTGTCTAAATTTACTTCAAGTCCCCACTTGTTACAAAACAACTCGAGCACATTGAGTTTTCTTTGTAAATCGTTAACTGAATCTGATACTAAAACAATATCATCTGCAAATAAAAGTAATTTTATAGCTTCAATGTCTTCATCCACAAATATTCCTCTAGAGGAATCAGCTTCTAATTCAATAGCAAGCTGATTAATGAAAAAGATAAACAGTAATGGACTCAGCATACAACCTTGCCGAACTCCGCTGGAGGTAGAAAATATGTCTGTGATTCTATATCCTTGTTTTACACAAGCACAAACATTACTATACATGTTTTCAATTACGTTATATATCTTGCCATGAATCCCATTTTGCAATAAGAGATATAGTAATTTATTTCTTTCAACTGAATCAAATGCCTTTTTGAAGTCTATAAAGGCGGCATAAAAACGATGTTTTGGTTTTCTCAAGTACTTTTGAGCTAAAGATTGAAGGACGAATACGTTATCAGTAGTTGAATAATCATGTCTGAAACCGGCTTGAGCTTCTGACAATAATTCATTTAGCTCTAACCAAACTCGAAGTCTTTGTTCTATGATGCTCGTGAAAACCTTTCCAATTGAATTCAACAAAGATATACCTCTATAATTATTTGGGTCAGAAGGGTTTCCTTTCTTGAATAAGGCAAGTATCATTCCTACGTTCCTAGAATCTGGAAATATACCGTGATCAAGAATTGAGTTGAACAGTAAATGCAAATACTGAGTAAATCTGGGTGCATATTTAAGGAATTCCGCTGACAACCCGTCAATGCCAGGGGATTTATTTAGTTTCAATGAAGCTATAGCTTTTGATATCTCATCTTCTGTTATAACGTCAGATAGTAAGTGTGAATTGTTGCAATCATCACAATTCAAACAATCATGGTGTTTTATAAAGTTTTCCACAGTAACGTCAAAATCATATTTCTGTGTATGTGAGGGATTTAATAAATCCGTGAAGTAACTTTGCCAAACTGACATTGGAATATCATTCACTTGATTTTTAACCTTCAACAGAGATTTTACGGTGCTCCAAAATGTTTTACAATCACTTGTTGCAAGATTAACTTGATCAGTTATTGTTTTATCAAATTCCATTTGTTTATTTTTGCAAGTTTTTCTGAATTTTCTTTTTGCTTCAAGATAAGCTTTCAAGTTACTCTTTGAATTAGCGTTCCTTAAGACATATAGTTTAGCATACTTCAATTTCTTCAGAATTAAGCATTCTTCATCAAACCATTTCGGTTGTACTTTATTATAAGAGTACATGTTAGATTGTTTGGTTATTTTTTCAAAGTGAGAACCAGCTGTCTGAACAAGCTCACAAAGAAGGTTTGCTGCCTCATTTACGTTTGTGTTGACACAGTCCAAAAATCTACTCAAAATTGTTTTAGCTTGATGAGAATTGAAAGTTTCTGCAAATATGTCTTTCCCTTCCTCGTTCCATACATACCTTTTTATAGGTCTTGTATTTGAAGTTGCTAATGGGTCAGTTATTTGGGGGTTGTCTAAAATAACGGAGAATTGACATGTGACTGGTAAATGATCGGATTCTGTACGATTTTGAACCCTCAAATCTTGTACATTGCTTGCAAAGCTTGAAGTGCTTATAAAATAGTCAACTAAACTGGTACCATGAACCCCTATGTAAGTAAAACACCCAAGAGGGTCGCCCAAACTTCTACCGTTTAAAATATGCATTCCAAATTCTTTACACAGTTTCAACAAGCTTAACCCAAACTTATTTGTTTTACAGTCTTGCGACTTTCTAGGCTCAGTAAAATCGTCCACGCTGTAGAGGTCGCCCAAGTCAATAAAACTTTTATCATTCTGAGTTTCGATGATGAAATCATCTTGATCAGAAGTTCGAGCGTTCATATCACCAAATATCATAATATCAGTATTCCCACCATACTCTGTCTTTAAGCGTGCGATGTTAGAGTGTAACTGATCAATCCCGTTGTCATCAGTAACGCTGTATAACGGGGACCCCTCTGGCAGGACGTAGACTCCGCCTAGGATGAGTGTCGTGTCTGCAGACTTGAGCTCCAGATAGACGCAATTCTCCCAATCCTCATGGATGCGGGTTATGTACTGCTCAATAGTCTTGCGCACATAAAGTGCCACGCCCCCTGAAAAACGACCAAAGTGCTTAACACGTTTGGCAGGAGAGAAGTAACAAGAATGATTTTTAAACAGGTGTTTTATGTTATCAACTGCACTTTGCCAAGTTTCTACTAGATTAATGACGTCAAATTGTTGCAGAAAATCAATAAACGATTGATCTGAAACTTTACTGGCAATACCTTGAATATTCCATGTACATATATCTAAGAGAAGAGATCTAGCGGATTTTTGAAATGAACAGAACTTCCCGTGTAAAATTTCCGGGCCACTGGCGAGTCCCTAGCAGTCGTTCTCAGTCTGATCAGTCTGCTCGGTCTGCTCACTCTCTGCACTGGATTGTCGGTCTAGGCTTGGTTCCTGAGACTGCTGATGCCTTGTATCACCCCATCGTCTGGTGCCACCAACCTGTACTAGACTAGACCCGTCATCGGCTAAAACAAAGGCTTTATCATGTATTACAAGTTTATCATATGATAAGTAGGCTTTTTTCCCTGCCTCCCTTGCTTCGACCATAAACGGGATCAGCGATTTCCTCACAGCTCTTGTGCGCTCAGTAAAGTCATTTGTAACATGTAGAGAAGTATTTCCCTTCAACGAAATCCTTGCTGCATCCATTACGGAAAGTTTGTCTTTGAAACACAAGAATTTTACGATCAATGGTTTCTTACTGGATTGACTTTTTATTCGGTGGGCTCCTTCAATTGGTATTTTATCAGCATCTGACATACTAAGCTTGGTTCTCATAAATGTTCTGAAAGTTTTTTCGGAGTCAACCCATGACTCGTGTGCATCGCACGACAGACCATGTACTATAACATTATTTTTCCTGCTTTGCGCCTCATTTTTATCCAATTTCAATTCCAAATCATTTAGCTTTTCTCTTAACGTTATGTTTTCTTCTTGGATGATCTTCTGTTCACGTTTAATATCATTACTCACTTTATCAAACTTCAGATTTAAAGCCTTCATATCTTTTCTAATAAGTTTGAACATACCAGCAATGTCTTCAGTTCCCTGGTCGGAGTCACTAGCATCAGCATTGTCAGTGAAAACTAGCCTGGTCTGTTTGGGCTTCTCTCTTGTCTGGCGGCTAACGCTCTGTCTCGGACCTGGGTTCGCCTCCACGTCGACGCATTCTTCGAGCTGCCTTGGTACATACGGTTGATGAAAAGAACTGTCAAAGTTTAAAGTTATATATGTGTCAATGCAGTACACAAACTCTCGAAACCTGGTCAAACTCGGCTCACATTGCGGACAGCTTAAAGGTTTATGCCAACAGAGAAAAATTGTCAAGTTCAAAATTAGCAAAATTTTCACTTATCTGGTCAAAAAAGAACCATCTACAGTCAAAGTTTTACCTTTGGGTAATTTGGTTGTTTTAGAAGGTTGTTGGAAACAGCCGATACGCAGCCTCCAACACAGGACAGAGACTCCCATCTCTCTGTGGACTCACACCCGTCCGCGTGCACGCTTGTCTCTCACCCGGCCTCGTGCGTCTCGTGCACCCGGTGTAAACTAAGTCAGCTCCCCTGTATAGTTTTTTTTCAATAATATTGGATTTTCCTATTAATTTTCAAATATATCGATGCTTAACGTTGTTTAATTGCATAGATGCAATATATTTGTTATCAAAAAGGTATTTGGTGGCAAAAAAATAAGCAAGCAGGAACGCTCACTATAGAGCCGCAGTGAACACGTCTTACCAGCGCAAGCTCCACACACCACCCTTTTGATATCAATGCAAAACTTGTGACACCTATTTAATCTAAATAAACTATTTCACGGTCCTGAAAAATCACAAAACCTATTTATAACATGTTTTACTGAACATATGAACACATATTAAATACACAATCTGTGATGAAATCAAATAAATCACATAAAACTGTGATAACATTTAATCAGCAAGTTGAAATTTTGCAACAGGATCATACACTCATTACACGTTGCATATTGCGAATAAGTCTCATAGTTTTGCTTCATGGGACCACGGAATATGGAACTACTAATATGCCCTTGATAAATAATCTAGCTAACAAAAAAATGCAGGATTTGAAACAGGAAAAAAGTAGTAATTCTTCATATCTAACCCAAAAGTTAAGACATGGGAACGTTGCATTGTAACTGAAACGTAATTCTTGTTAGAAGATACTTTTAAACCTTGGGAGAGCAGATATAATATATTCCTGTTCCTTTCGTACAAAGCTAGTTCTGAACCAATTCTCCCATTCTTATTGCTTTGATTTTCATATTCCTCCACAAAACATACAGTCATATTTTCTGTTCTGTTCCAGAATTTGCGGTGCAAATTCAAACCTTCTTGTTGTTTCTATTCTATCTTACAACATGTGTAGGACCCCTCGGCAACCTAAAACAACAGGGTGATGAATTGTCAGAACAATATTTATTAATGGTGGGCGACAGACACAAATCTTCATTGCAATCAACAATCAGTTCACAATGCGCAAGGAATAAACATTTCTGAACAAATCAGATTAATGAGCCATTACCTTTATAAATTGTTATTACTGATATTTCCTAAAGTGACTTCAACATGAACTGTATTAACTTCAACTTCAAATTGCATTAGCCACATCAAGAACTTGAATATTAGCCATCTTTAACAATAACAGTCAAGATAATGTCAAGTCCAGATATTTGGTGATTATACAATATGTAAACACAAAATGCTTTTCCACACATTAGAAGGTTAACTTATACATGTATTGTTAACACATAATGGCAATAATTACATCATCAAGATATAACAGTTGCTATTCTTAATCACTTCGTTACGCAAACCAATTAGAGTTTCATCCCTTGGATCATCCTATGTGTTTCTTTAAGTAAAACCCTGTTCTGTTCTGGCAGGTTTACTTTAGGCAGTTATTAAAAAAGCGGACTCAAAGACTAGTTGGTGACACGAAAGTTTGATGCAGACAAACCAGACAGATATTATCAACTACATGTACCTCAAATATTCTATCATAGTGTTTAAATGGATTATCCGTTTGCAGCCTAAGGTTTAGGAGTAAGATGACAAGTATTCAAACCCTAGCCTCTGAATAAAATATCTGAGAAGTTGAGTTTCCTAGCGCTTCTTGTTTCTTGAGATAAATCAAAAGAAGACAGTTATCCTCCCACACCAATTTTTAAAAAGGGGTTGAGATTGGTGTGATCTGGGGTCAGGACCAAATTACAAAGCTACCCACAACATTTTTAATGAAGATTATGCCCGACAAACAATGTCTTACAATATGCTACGATATGATATAATTGCTCATTTACGAGCATATAAGAGAAAACAATTTTAAGATATCAAACGGTCAATCAATTTATGAATAACAAGGCATTGGATATTGCCTATTCCATTAAAAAAACTCTTTTTCATTCATTGTTCCAAAAAAACCTTAAAACTAAAAAGGTAATCCAATTATGGTAACATATTTGCAAGACCAAACCAAGAACAATACATTTTTGCAATTGTCATGACATGACTCCTGATAAGGAACACAGAGACCATGTTCTCAAAAATACAAATATCTAGAAATTTATGCACAAACATACTTCAAAAATCGCAAAAGTATAAGAAATCTGTCATCAGTCATACTTCTTAAATTAGGTCGATAAGTTGCTTACTTGACCATTCTTTTCTCAATGTACCAAACACGAATACCATGGAAGCTAGGCCACAGTAGTTAGCACAGCAGCCAGAGTACCAGGACTTAGGAGGATATCCGGCCAAATTGTATGGAACAGGTTGAGGGAAGCTGGCCTAAGAGCCAGAAGACCTTACTTTGGGCCCGTTCTACGCCATCGACACTATGCTCTACGTCTCCGTTGCTGCAACAATGTGGCAGCATGGGACCTACAGAACTGGAGACGCCTTTGGTTCAGTGATGAATCACGATTCCTGCTGCAGAGACGTGATGGACAGAACAGGGTCTACAGACGAGCTCATGAACGTGACGCTCTTAACTGCGTACGTCAGGTGGACAGATTCGGCGGCAAGCAAACCTGACGGCCGTACGCTACCGGGATACAATTTTACAGCCACACCTCCTGCCAGTTATCGACGTCCAAATGTCCCTTGTTTCAGCAAGACAACGCACGAACGCACTCAGGACGTGTAACAATGGACTTCCTTTCCATAAACAATGTCAATGTTCTTCCCTGGCCCAACTATGAGATGAACTTGATCGTCGTCTACGACAACGTCAACGTCAGACCCAAACTCTCCAAGAATTGGCTGCATTTCTTCAGGAGGAGGATTCCTCAGCTGGTTATCCAACGTTTGATAAGATCCATGACACGGCGGATGAGAACTGTTATTGGAGCACGTGATGGACACAATAGGTACTGACACTTCGAGAGAGTTGGGCGAAAAATGTGATTGTTCTGCCACATGTCAATGTCTGTAAGCCAAAGACATACCCTTCTCATGTACACATGTGAACATTCATAATGCTCGGAATATTTGTTCATGAGTTTTTTATGTTTGAAATACATAAAACTTTCTTTATAAATTTGGCCTATGAGTTTCTTTTTTTGTATAGTATAACTGGGGATAAGAGATTAAACTTTAAATATTGCACACTAGAATAGGATATAGCTATTTAAATGTGGTAGCTCTTGCTCCCAATTCTCTAATTAACTTCAAGTTATTCGTTCTCTCGTGTTATGTTTTCTCTTTCTTACTGTAGGTGATATATTTTGTGTATGCTTATTTGTTTTCGTATTGTAAACGTGTTAGGACATACATTCAGGGGGAAAAGAATTCATAACATATAAAATGCAGAATAGTTAAAGCCGCGAGTTATAATAACGACTGAAGCGGGGTTATTTCATGTCAACAGGCGCCAACTAAACTAAGTTATTGATATTAAAACAATACTTGTACACATTTTATGAATACCTGCCTTTCAAAGTATTTCCTTTTAAAATATCTTTAACGAGATAGGAAAGTGAAAGCTGGATGTTTTGTTTGTTCTCGAGCGTCCTGGAGTAAATATGAGTACACAAATTCATATCCATCAAGGATATTTAGATAGATTACATCTTATGCTCACAGAATTCCTGCATTCATATTGTTTATTTCAAATTCCAAACTTCTGTCCAAAAAGCATAATGAAAGATGTGTTTCAAGACCAACAGTTTATTTGACCACAATAAAAACAAAAGAATATACTCTGATGAACGAAATTCTATGTGACAAGTTTTCATTTCTGCTCAGTCTATGTCAAGTTAAGTTTGAGGTCGGAAAAGCATTTTCTAGCATTAAGGTGAGTATTGTATTTAAGCTCGATTTAGGTCGGCAAAACATGGGCAACGTTTATTTGTAACTGGGATTGGCAAATTAACAAGAAGTAACACTGGCATGTATATTTACAGCTGCAGTGAGGTATAAATAACCATGCTCTCCCTTTCTTTTCAAGCAAGCGCAACTCGTAGAATATTTACAAATTTAAATTGTTTCACATATTTCTGTGATTCTGTCTGGACAAAAGCACTCAAAATACGCAATTATAATCCTAACTGTTAGATTTAGCAACTGCGCGCCAGTTAAAACTTCCCAGCTAACTACTAACCGAAAAAAAGGTTATTGGATAAGCATCAAAGCATTTCAACCATACTTTTTCTAGGGGACCTTCGGCTGGAGGAAAAGGCAGCAAATATACAACAGATGTTACATGAAGCTTCTTATAATTTATTTAAATCATCCAGAATTAATTACAACATACAAACTGTATGATCTATACTTGGCACGCAAAAGTCGTATTCATTATAGAAAACGTCGACTTTCAAATTGTGTTCTAATGATTAGATGAATAATAATGAATAATACAGGAATATCTTGTGTATGTAAGTGTATTCAAAAAACTTATCAAACGCTTGTTTTTTTATTTCAATGCATTAATGTATAAAAAAATAAAGTAAATCATATTCTTGATCTTTTTACCAAATGTGCGCTTTTGTTGAATGTAAAAAAACAAATGTTAATTTATGTTCTTTTAATGTTATAACCTTTATGTACGATGCTTTTGTAATTATTTAGCTCTTTTATATCCTGTGTATTGTCTATAACCGAGCTGTTATTCTATCTTTCTTTTCAATCGTCTTCAATGTTAACTGCATCTACTTCTTTTCCAGAACAAAGAAAAAGGGAAATACAAGCACGGGTTCATGAAGGTATTTGTAAATATTTATTTGACTTATTTTAATTGTCCTTTAGGACGTAGGATTAAAGGATGACCTGAACGTGTTAGGTATTTATAGGAATGTAATAATGTTAAATCTCTTATTATCTAGGTCAAGGATTAACAGATAAACGATGTCAACAACGGTTTGATATATGACTATTGCAAGTATCATATATTCAGTCAATCAATGCATCAACCTCAAGTCTTACAATTAGTACATTGCATAATAAATCGACACAAATTAACTATTATTCAAATTAAATCAAATCCTAACGTAAGGACTTAGAGAACAATAACATTACAACTAGTTTTAACTAGATTGCTTACCTTTTTAATTCAAATGCAAGATTTAATTAATTACAGAATACGTTATGATTATTTTTTAGTTTAATCCATAACATTTCTTTCTTGAAAAAATATCATTTCAAATCTAGATTTTTTCAATTGATTTAATTCAACATTTTAAGTTTTCATTATTCCTGTTGTGTAGTCTAATCCAACGGTTCACAAAAGTAAGTCATGGAATACTTTTGAAGGCCTTTTGGTCTTTATTGACTCTTTAAAATAGGTCTAAACAGTGTACAGTCGTTTGAGACCTTCAGTTGTTTTATAGAGAAAAGATTAAGGTCGAAGCGAGCATGACAAGTTGACTAAAATACCGTTCGACTAAACGTAAACTTTTGCGGCTTTTCAAAAGGACGTCACTCTAAATCGACTCGTTTCGCGAAACTGGAAAATGGTCAATTGAGTAAGACCAGAAGACTGAAACATACATGTATAATCACGTTTGTCTTTTAATTTTAAAGTCGATAACGTTCATGACGTCTGAAGACCCTTCCAGGGTGAAAAGAATCAAACTGAAGTGATCAGTAACAATTGTATCCACCTCTAGCGTCCCGGACAGACACAAAACGTTTCAGCGTGGATCTTAGAACATTAGTGAAAACTTCTCGAGGAAGACGACGCTATTGCTCAACTGGATGACATTGAAGATCTTGCAACGTCTGTGGTTTAACTTGTTGATGAACACGTCGACACATTTCGTCCCAGATGTGTTCGATCGGATTGAGGCCGGGGCTTCTTGATGGCCAATCCAGGACTTAAACCCCAGCATTTGTGTCAGAACTGCTGTATTGGGGCCTAGCGTTGTTTTGATGAAACTTTAATTAAAGGCTGTTTCTGCATGAACGGAAGGAGAACAGGTTGCAAATCCCTGAAGTGGACAGCATTTAAGTTTCTCTGAACAACAACCAGCGGAAAAGGAGCAATTGCAAGTACATAGAAAGACCCCCAAACCATGATGCTGCCGCTACGAAATCTGTCAGCTTCACGTACGCAAACTGTCTGCAAATCTCAAGGTAAATCGAAATTGTCACTGAAAAACAATGGAATTCTCCTGTCGTTGAGTTAACTTTAAATGCCTTGTGGCCTTAGTAAGACGATTACGGCGATGAAGAGGTGTAGGAATAGGTCCTTTATGGGTCTCCGAAATCCAGCGACATGCAAGCGATTTCTGACAGTTTGTGGGGTCAACCTTCACAAAAACATCTCCCTACTTGTGGAAATTGCAGTTACAAATCGGTTGTGTAGATGACATTAACGTATTGCTGCATCATTCCGGAGTGACGTATATCTCGGATTTTTAAGAAAGTGTTACTGATAGAAGTATCTGTGTACCTTATTTGTCCTTGTCGTAAAAGGAAATATTAGCATACAAAATTACGCTATTCTGTAGATTCGTTGAATTTGTCTTTATTCAAATTTGGAATGAAAACTGACTCTATGCATATGTGGTAACATCGAGAGCTCTTATTTTTTGTCACTATATGAAAAACTGAGAGATAAATTAATGTTAACATTGAAACAGATATATAGTTTATTGATCCTCCAATGTGGGAGAGTACAATGCAAAATGCGACAGAGAGTTACGTATTTACATGATCAAGAGAAATTTACTTAGAGAAAACGCGTCAGCATCTTAAGTTGTTAGACTTTACTTTAATGTTCATGAGCTCGAGCTTGTTTGCATACGGTAGTAAAATAGTTCGTTGCACAACCGATGTGTGTATCTCACTGCCACTTCACAAAACTGCAATGTCTCAACGTTATCCAGTTCGTAGCCATGTCTGCACGACAGCATACACATAGTGAAGTCAGTGTCCGTAAGTGAATGCAGATACACAGAGAATGACATTGGTCCTATATTCACAAGCTCACACCACATCTCCTCTCGGGAATCTAGTATATAGTCACATGATGTCAGAGCATGAACTAATGGGTCAGTGTACAGTTTTCCACATCTATCACATAATATGGTAACTTCAGTACCTTTAATCAGGGCGCAGGATTGTACCAAGAAGCTTGCTGATGCTCTCAGGGACGGGTTCTTTTGGGCCACCTTCCAAGCCGGGTGAACTTCTAACTTTGGGTGTATCCTGGCGAAAATGTTGAGGTCATCGTCGACACAGCACCTCTGTCTCCAAGCAAGTTGATGAAATTCGTTCACAGTCTTCTTCACTAGTGTCTTCCAGGAGTGTTTTGGAACGAATATGCCACATCTCAGAAATGAATCGAGATGAGGTCTGAGCTTATACTTCTCGAGTAGCCGCAATATATCCGGAACGAATCCTCTCTCTTGCTTAATTGGAGCAGACAATGCCTTCAACAATCTCGTTAGAAATAGGCTAAATGGGAGGTGTGATCGTTTCATACTGAGTAATGTTCCAAGGAAAAACAGCTTTCTTATATCAATTTCTGCCTCAAGAGGAATAAGCCCAAGAAGACCTAGTGCTACATCAGTACGGGTGCGCTTGTACAGGTTCTGCATCGATTTTATTACGAATCTATAGGAACGTTCAAGAATGAGTCCCTCTGCTTTGCTAATTGAGTTCCATAGATCACAGCCATATAATTATCTTGGGAGATGCACAGATTTGAGAATTCTTAAACATGTCAGGGGGTTCACAAGTCTTGGATTGAATCCTTCCCGACACATCATATGTACACTAGACCTTAACGATGTGCTTACTTGTATTGTTCTCGTCATTGATGAAAGGTCTTCATTTAAGATTATGCCTACATGTTTACTGAGCTTACAACAGGAACAGGAGTGTCATAAAGTATAAATGCTTTAGGTTTTGTTCGCACTTTACTGCTGCACTTGCACAGCATCGTCTCACTCTTCACTGCTGACAGGGTGAACCTCCAGTCTTTGCTGTATTGTTCTGCGATTGAGAGAAGATGTTTCATGCTGTATCTGTTTGTGGCTATCAGGGCCACGTCATCCGCCTGAGTAGGACAGCAAGTATTAAGATCCAGCACAAAAGCACCTTTAAGTGATGAAGTCAGCTTTTGGAGCAACTCGTCAATGAAGAGAAGATACAGCTTAGCCGACAGGACACCTCCTTGACGAACACCTTGCAGCAGTTTGAATGTACGGGAAACCAATCCACCAATATGGACACTGCTGTTCATATCTGTGTAAAGGGCATCAAGAACAGTCCATAGTTTCCCACTGATACCAAAGTTATGTAGCTTCAGTTTCAAACCGTCATGCCAAACAGTATCAAAAGCTTTAGCCGTGTCCAGAAAAGTGACAATTACATCACTTCCTTCTTCATTATAACTGTGGACTGTTTCTTGAAGGTTGAATGAAGCATGCAGTGCAGAAAAGGATTTCTGGTAAGCCATTTGTTGAGAATTTGGAAACATTTTGTTTTGTGTTAACGTGTCAATCCGAGTGATGAGTGAAGACTCAAACAGCTTCTCTATGACAGGGCTGAGTGAGATTCCTCTGTAAGAATTTGGATCTTTTCTTGACTTTGTCCCACCTTTAAAAATGGGGATAATGAAGCTGTTTTTCCAAGCCGATGGTATGAGTCCAGACTGCAGCACTAGGTTGAACAGGTTACATAGATGGTGACTCAACAGCTTACCACCAAACTTCAAATGTTCGTAAACCAGTTGATCGGGTCCTCCTGCTTTCTTTAAACCCTGACATAAACTATAGATTTCAGCATCGGTGAACGGAGAGCACTCCATATTATGTTCCTTGCAGAAGTTCCTAATTCGCTGTACTTCAGTTTCAACTTTATTTTTTAGATCATCATTGAAGTTGGCTTTCACTGTAGATTGTGAGATCTTCTCAAAGTGGTCAGCCCAGGCATTTAACACAGCATTAGGTTCGCTGACGACAATTCCATTACACTCGATGGGACTCATTATGTTCTTGTCAGTACGACTACCATCTTTTAACAGATACCAGAATAGCCGTTGGTCAACATCACTGGTTCTATCCAGTTCCTCAAATCTTTCAGAGAGAAAAGTATTTGTAGCCTTCCTTATTTCACGCCTAAAAGCACCCTTTGCTTCTTTATATTGCTTGAACGATAGGTACTCCAAACCACGTGATCTTCCTTCAGTAATCCATATAGTCCTAAAAATCATCCAGAATTAATTACAACATACAAACTGTATGACCTATACTTGGCATGCAAAAGTCGTATTCATTATAGAAAACGTCGACTTTCAAATTGTGTTCTAATGATTAGATGAATAATAATGAATAATACAGGAATATCTTGTGTATCTAAGTGTATTCAAAAAACTTATCAAACGCTTGTTTTTTTATTTCAATGCATTAATGTATAAAAAAATTAAGTAAATCATATTCTTGATCTTTTTACCAAATGTGCGCTTTTGTTGAATGTAAAAAAACAAATGTTAATTTATGTTCTTTTAATGTTATAACCTTTATGTACGATGCTTTTGTAATTATTTAGCTCTTTTATATCCTGTGTATTGTCTATAACCGAGCTGTTATTCTATCTTTCTTTTCAATCGTCTTCAATGTTAACTGCATCTACTTCTTTTCCAGAACAAAGAAAAAGGGAAATGGAAGCACTGTTTCATGAAGGTATTTGTAAATATTTATTTGACTTATTTTAATTGTCCTTTAGGACGTAGGATTAAAGGATGACCTGAACGTGTTAGGTATTTATAGGGATGTAATAATGTTAAAACTCTTATTATCTAGGTCAAGGATTAACAGATAACCCATGTCAACAACGGTTTGATATATGACTATTGCAAGTATCATATATTTAGTCAATCAATGCATCAACCTCAAGTCTTACAATTAGTACATTGCATAATAAATCGACACAAATTAACTATTATTCAAATTAACTCAAATCCTAACGTAAGGACTTAGAGAGCGATAACATTACAGCTAGTTTTAACAAGATTGCTTACCTTTTTAATTCAAATGCAAGATTTAATTAATTACAAAATACGTTATGATTATTTTTCAGTTTAATCCATAACATTTCTTTCTTAAAAAAATATCATTTCAAATCTAGATTTTTTTATTATTGATTTAATTCAACATTTTAAGTTTTCATTATTCCTGTTGTGTAGTCTAATCCAACGGTTCACAAAAGTGAGTCATGGAATACTTTTGAAGGCCTTTTGGTCTTTATTGACTCTTTAAAATAGGTCTAAACAGTGTACAGTCGTTTGAGACCTTCAGTTGTTTTATAGAGAAAAGATTAAGGTCGAAGCGAGCATGACAAGTTGACTAAAATACCGTTCGACTAAACGTAAACTTTGGCGGCTTTTCAAAAGGACGTCACTCTAAATCGACTCGTTTCTCGAAACTGGAAAATGATCAATTGAGTAAGACCAGAAGACTGAAACATACATGTATAATCACGTTTGTCTTTTAATTTTAACGTCGATAACGTTTATGACGTCTGAAGACCCTTCCAGGGTGAAGAGAATCAAACTGAAGTGATCAGTAACAATTGTATCCACCTCTAGCGTCCCGGACAGCCACAAAACGTTTCATCATGGATCTTAGAACATTAGTGAAAACTTCCCGAAGAAGACGACGCTATTGCTCAACTGGATGACATTAAAGACTTTGCAACGTCTGTGGTTTAACTTGTTGATGAACACGTCGACACAGTTTGTCCCAGATGTGTTCGATCGGATTGAGGCCGGGGCTTCTTGATGGCCAATCCAGGACTTAAACACCAGCATTTGTTTTAGAACTGCTGTATTTGGGCCTAGCGTTGTTTTGATGAAACTTTAATTAAAGGCTGTTTCTGCATGAACGGAAGGAGAACAGGTTGCAAATCCCTGAAGTGGACAGCATTTAAGTTCCTCTGAACAACAACCAGCGGAAAAGGAGCAATTGTAAGTACATAGAAAGACCCCCAAACCATGATGCTGCCGCTACGAAATCTGTCAGCTTCACGTACGCAAACTGTCTGCAAATCTCAAGGTAAATCGAAATTGTCACTGAAAAACAATGGAATTCTCCTGTCGTTGAGTTAACTTTAAATGCCTTGTGGCCTTAGTAAGACGATTACGGCGATGAAGAGGTGTAGGAATAGGTCCTTATGGGTCTCCGAAATCCAGCGACATGCAAGCGATTTCTGACAGTTTGTGGGGTCAACCTTCACAAAAACATCTCCCTACTTGTGGAAATTGCAGTTACAAATCGGTTGTGAAGATGACGTTAACGTATTGCTGCATCATTCCGGAGTGACGTATATCTCGGATTTTTAAGAAAGTGTTACTGATAGAAGTATCTGTGTACCTTATTTGTCCTTGTCGTAAAAGGAAATACTAGCATACAAAATTACGCTATTCTGTAGATTCGTTGAATTTGTCTTTATTCAAATTTGGAATGAAAACTGACTCTATGCATATGTGGTAACATCGAGAAATCTTTTTTTTCACTATATGAAAAACTGAGAGATAAATTAATGTTAACATTGAAACAGATATAAATTTATATATAATCTTCGATCTTAAATGTCAAAATGTTCATGTATTTGAATAAATTCGATTCACTCTTTCTTTCATGATACCAAACAATTTGTGTAATACTGTTATAAGTGTTTACATTTTTCTTTTTTTTATTGTCTTTCTTTTGTTCCCATTTACTGTCCAATATCTGTCATCTATGTGAATAGACATATGTATGTTCAATTTTGCTAATACAAAAAAGAGGTTGTTCTAAGTATGATAACTTGTTCCCAACCTATTCCTTGTGAATATCATATGTTGAACAAACACAAGTGACCACAGACTGACCAACTGGAGCCTCCCCATATCGCTTTACCTTCTTCATTTGTAAGACGTGACATTGCTAAAAGGTCATCAAAATTGATATTTCAATTTTTAGCTCATCTGGCCTGTAAGGTCTGTTGTCCGGCGTCCGTCCGTCCGTAAACTTTGTGGAATTTCGACTTCTTCTCCAGAACCATAAGGCCTAGAAAGCTGAAACTTTGTGGACAGACTCCTTGACTAGTTGGGATTATAAATGGTAGCTTTGGTGGCCCTGTGACCCCTAATAAGGGCCACAGGGGTCACGCCCTAAAAACATATTTTCATCTTCTTCTCTAGAAGCAAAAGGCCCAGAAACTTTGTGTACAGACTTCTTGGCTAGTGAGGATTGTGTACAGACTTCTTGACTAGTGAGGATTATAAATTGTAACTTTGGTGACCTATAAGGCCTAGAAGGCTGAAGCCTTGTCTACAGACTCCTAAGTTAGATAAGGAGGATTCCAAATTGTACTTTTGGTGACCCTGTGGTCCCAAGTGAGGGGGAACAGCATTTGCCACTCTACAGCAAAATTTATATAAATCCTGATGAGCTACAGAGCCAATGGCTCTATTTTTTTCTATATAAGCTTCAATGTCCTTACTCAATTCATGCAAACATGAATCGATTGACCACATCATTTTGGTGTTTGCACGTGCATTCACAATTTCTCGATTTGTGAATATGTGGCTACAAAGTCAAGATTGCACGTCACTTCACAAATTCCTCGCATTCAAGGAGTCAAGGCCAGTGCTTTCACTACAAAAAGTGTTTAAAATATTTCAATGAACAGACATAAGCAAATTCATAAATTTACATGTATCAAGTTTTCAATTTTGCTAAGTATGTAAAGCACACAGAATCGTTACTGTAAGCACTAAGTGTCATTGTCTCCTTATGAAAAGCGATAATTGCAGAACATGAGTCGATCCGGAACTTATCTAATGAATTATAACTTAATAAATTATTTCCATTTTGATGTGATAGGGTTTATCTGTGATTGTTATTACTGGCATTGCATATATCATCTTCTACCGTATCCTAAACCATCCAGTTACTTGTTAGGCAATTAATCCATGTATTCTGTTTACTTTCAGTGTCCAACATTGAGTGGGCATTGGCAGAGCAAGACAAGAAACCAAAGATAACACATCAAGGTATGCTGAAATATAATGGCTTAAACGATGTGAAGTTTCCAGTTTGAACACATATTTAACACATGGGTAAAAGTGTGGATCGAATGGTAACATACTGACAGAAGGATCTGTTAACGTCACAGTATAAGGATGACTTTACCATTAATATAAGGCTTTATTACCCACCTTCGTAAAGGGGATTCATAACAAATTGTTATGACATATGGGTCATTACACCTCAAACTGATTTGCAATTTATTGGCTAACCATGAACTTTGACATTGTCCGGACTACTTTATTCATTCATGAAACGAACGTGCTTTCATTCCCAAATTTTGAACGACACTGAGTGAATCTGGGTCATAATTTGAAAAATTTCAGTTTATCTTATGAATCTACTACAAGGATAAGGAATACATCGGAGAACAAAAGAAATACAATTAGAAATCAAACTGACATCGCGAGGCTCATATATGAAAACGAAAGGTTTTATATTCAGCACTAAAATGCTTGTGAATTTGGTCTCTGTGTCGCTCCAAAATGACACAGAAAGGCATTGCTTGTTATCTCCATAAGATAAAGAGACAACTGAATACTATTTAGATAACAATGAACAAAAATGAATTAAGCGTGTTTCAACAATGATAAGCATCTTAAACTTTCTTTTAATGTGTTTTCTTAACATATTTTGACGAAAAGATACAAGAAAATGGCTGCCGCCATGACATGCCGTTGACCAAAGAAAGATAACTCTGACCTGTTCTTGCGTAAGGGGGATTTTATTTTGACGTACGCTTCGTTCATGACTAGGGCTCATTACTTACATTTAACCACACTCTATGAATTAACTTGAGATAGAATTTGAAATGTAAATATTTAACGTCGTAGTATTATCATCTTTGAGGCTGTGACGTGGTTGGATATTCATCCGCCGTTCCGTCTCTTTATAGGCACAATAAACAATTTTTTATAAAGGAATAAATCGTGTGAAATGCAAGGCTCGTGACAAAGCAAAATTATTTCACTTGGGACATAAACTTGATATGAAAGGGGAAAATCGTTAGATGTCCTATAAATATCACACTTGGACCAATAATAAGTGTAAACAAGAGGATGATCTTAAGGTGAACATATGGATAGCAAGGTGATCAATTTTGAACATATCGGCAGAATGAATACTTGCTTATGATAACCATGGCCGTATGTCTCACTATTCTAATTCAATCAATCGACTGCCTTTTGTCTCTGCTCTGTTTCAGACCGTGTGTTTGTGGGAGAGCGGAAGAAGAAAAAGAGAGAACTAGAGTGGAAGCTGTTACAAACCCCTCAAGGTATAAACTGTGCCTATTCGTTTTGCCATATCGGGTAACTTAAAACAAATTAAGTAGAAAACATTTAATGCATGTATTACTTAGAAAGAAGACTATTCTAATGGATAATCATACATGTCTTAATGTTTTGGGTTTTTAAAGTAGAAAGATTGCCTGTATCCCAGCATAGATATTTGTACAATATTCACATTGCAATATTCCCGTTAGTAGCTCGGCTATTTTCACACCCTCTAAACTTGGCATTTCCAAAAACGAACCCACAGTTTGTGAAGTTACCATTTTTAGTGTACATGTATTTCTTTGTAATGTTTTAGTAGAAAGTTTGATGAAGAAGATTTTCAACAAAATTGCAAATAAAATAGGCAATCAAGCTCAACCTTTTGTTTCCTTGCCTGAAAATCAATAACTTCTCTTCAACAGTTTGAACTCTCAGTAGGACAATGCTTTATTACGCCATTTCTGTGACATCAACAAGATTCGAATCCAGTTGAATCTTTGCGAGGACACACCGCCAGCAATGACCGTAACAGAAGTGAATTCGAACCATCTCACCTATCGGATACCAAATATGATAATGTTACTTGAATCTTGTAATTGAGAAAATGTACATGAGGATATGAATAACCGTTAAAGGGGGACTGAAATGGTCTATGACTACTTTCAGGATTCATAAAAAGGGGATTGCAATTTGAATAAGAGTCAACTTTAAATTTTCGAAATCGGACGGCAACGTGCCTAAATACGGCTTTTAAAAAACACTGCCAAATTAGCCCCGGCGTACAGAATCTGTGGTCACTGAAGCGTGTCCCGAGCGTGTCAACCTACTGTGACGTAGCAGTAGGTGAGTAGTTTCACCTAATGATAATTTTTCAACGGGTAATGACACATTTTCGATAGTTCATTTAATATACAGATATTAAAAAAAAACCTCAATTTTCGTATATTCCGATAGATTAGATATCCGACGGTTCAATAACGATTTATTCAAGCCAATTACTATTGTATAAACATGTTGTATCCTATATTTCAAAACCCTATCAAATGACGCAGAAAGGCAACTGCCTTGTTAAATTGGCGCCGCTTTGGCTAGGCATGTCCGTTTAAAGTGATAATCTGATAGTATGTTGTTTACTGAATCTTACATAAAATAAACTGACTATTATTTCCGACGGTGACAAATAACAAATCGTTTAGATTTTCAATGAAAAAAACGAATATTTTCTTCAATCGAATAGCTAAAATGTTAAATTTTTTGTGAGTTTATTGCAATATAAAGATACGGTGAATAATTTTGAAAGGAAAGGAAAGGTATGAACGGTTATAAGTTATTTATTATGACATTTTTTCTCTTATGAAAAGATAGGCGCCACAATCTGAAGTAGGATCAATCTCCTTATTTTTACAACACATATCAATAATAAAATAAGTAAACATTATTTACCAATGGTTGATGTATTCAAGATATACAAGGTTTCGATTCGTATTGAAAATGAAACAATGTTATATTTGTGATCACCGTGACTGTTTTGCATATAACATTCCGCATATTGATACAGTCACATCCATCCATTACTTCATATCCTAGGCACTTGGTGTAAAAGTAACAAGCTAGGTATAAACCACCAGAAGTCAAAGGTTATTCATTTCCGTATACGTAGACATTAAGTTGCACGAACCACATCAGACTTTATCGAACCACATCAGACTTTATCGTAATGGGTGAAAAGTTGGATGTCGTCCAACTATCTTGGTCTTCTTGTAACAGAGTTTTTAGATTATACAGCCATGGCAAAGAACGCAGCCAAGTCTGCAGGAAGGGCGTTAGGTCTTTTAATAGCCAAGTCGAAATCAATTGGAGGTATGCCATTCAAAACCTACAGTAAATTATACAACTCTATGGTGTGGTCAACATTCAGTTATGGAGCACCAATTTGGGGAACATATTCGGTTTCAGCTGTGAACGCAGTACATGATAGAGCTCAGAGATTTTTCCTTGGTCTTGGGAAGTACGCCCCTAACATAGCGGTAAATGGTGATACAGGCTGGACTCCGCCGGTAGTGAGGCAATGGTCAAGTGTGGTCAGGCACTGGTGTCGTTTCCGCAAAATGGAAAATAGACTGAATAAATATGTTTTCGAATGGGCGGAACGTGCTGCGATTTCGTCAAAGAACTGGAACCGAAGAGTATCTACAAAACTATGAACTCTTGGATTGAAAGAAATATTATCTCCAACCACAACAGTGCGGAAGCAGAGAATTTGCTCTTTAGTACATGATCGTTTATTTTAAGAATACATAGCTAAGTGGTATGCTGACTTATCTTCGGAAATAAAGAGTGAAGGAAGTAGTAAACTGCGCACTTATAACAAGTTTAAATGTACGTATGGAGCTGAGCCTTATATCTTACAACCGATCCCCATATCTTAAATAGATCAGCTTTGGGCAAATTCCGATGCGGGGTTACACCTATACGGATCGAAACCGGACGTGAAGTGAAAACCGTTTCTGTTTCAAATGTCCCGGCAAGGTCGAAGACGAGCTACATGTAATTCTCCACTGTCCACTATATGCTGATATTCGACAGATTTTATTACTTAAATGTGAGAATTTCATTACAGGTTTCAATGTGTTGAGTGATAAAGAGAAGCTGGCCGCAATCCTACATAATCCTAAGATATGCTATTATGCCGCCAAGGCCTGCCATAATATGTTGCTACTAAGGCGTTCAAAGCTTTATGGTTAATATCCATTTGATATATATATATATATATATATTTATAAATTGATCCAGTCTGAACCATCTGATGTTTACTCTTTACCCATATACAACCTTTCTTCACGTGAGAAACCAACTCTCTTTTTAAAAATATATATATTTATATATATGTCTGAATGTATGATGTTATAATAATATATTTTACTTTTTACATTCACTTTTACTGTATATTTTAATGTAATAATAGTCTCTCATAGCTCTTTTAAGAGCGGCGCTGATGTCTTTTGTAATTATTCAGCTCTTTTTTATCCTGTGTATTGTCTATAACCGAGCTGTTATTCTATCTTTCTCTGATCAACATTTTTACACAACGCTCAAATCTAAATGTGAGAATTGTAAATTCGGATTATTGCCATAAATCAGCCAAAAGCTTTGTGATTTGCCACGTTTGGGCAATTTTTTCAGCACATACCGGCGTGTCTTGGATGGTTGCATAACCTTATTGAAACTAATTTAGGATTAATACATGTAGGCCATAAATAAACTGTCCATTTGTCATTTGTTTGTAAATAATTCAGTTATAATTGAGAAAGTGTTTACAATTGTTCGACTTGTTATTCGTTGTCTCATTAAAAACAACCACAATATTTCCTTAGTTTGATCATATAGTTTTGAGAAAACGAGGAAATGTTTCTAATTAGTATTCTACCTATCAAATCGAGGTGATTTACAACGACATCAGTGCAGAGTTTAAAGGAAATATTTGTCCATAGACATGGACTTTCATTGATGATATGATACACAACTCTAATGAAAGAAATTTCCTTTGAAATGAGCTCAAATTTCACATTATTTAATCAGAGATCGTAACTTATATAAAGAACAACGTATGGATGTCAATATGCAAGAATCGCGTTCTGAACTTAGCTGTATGACACCATTACTCTGACATCAAACAGTGATATTCTAAAGGTAATATCATTTCAAATTAAATATTTACTTGCTACAAATTTATTTTCCTCATTTTAGTTTAACTGTTTAGACATGTCTATAACATTTGTTGTGACCATTACAGCCGAGGACCCTGAAGTGATCAATTGGACCAACAACAACAAACCAAAGTATCGACAAGAAGGTCAGCAGCAACGGAAAGGCAAACAAACACATCAGAAAGGGAGGAACTACCCGCAGCAACAGCAACAACGTCACAAGCAGCAGCCACAGAGAGGAAGTGACCCAGTACGTCCTGGTCTCAAAAACAAAGGTTCTGACTTCACATGGGGCAAGTGTTATTCTTATCATTTTTTGTAAATGCCATAGTGTCATAAAGAACAACGCTAATAAATAGATTAGTTTGAATAGATTATTCAAGTTTAAGAACAAATAGTACGTTTTTGATTAAACGTCATTATTTTTACTTACCGTAGACAAGTGACCTTAGCCTTGTTAGCCATATAACATGTAATCGACTCATTCCCACAGAAGTAATGAAAACATCATTACGCAGATCAATCAGAGTTACCCGCCCGTCACTAGTCCACTGTGTGGCGTGACCTGTCATCCAATTAGAATCATTCACATTACCTAGGAGTCCCAATTAACGACGGATGCGTAAGAGGGGAGGCGGGACGGGTATGACGACGGTCACTTGTCTACGGTAAGTAAAAATAATGACGTTTAATCAAAAACGTACTATTATTTAGTTACTAACCTCCGACAAGTGACCTTAGCCTGATACCACTGTAGGAGGCGGGTAGAATTCGTCGCATAGCGGTAACTCTCAAGATTGCTCTGATGATCGGCGACCTAGCGAGCGGCCGTTCTAATGAGGATTAATTGTCTGACCTCTCGCGGTCGACGATCCCTAATTAAAACACCACAAAACCACTATAACCATTCAACAAGCAAGTTTATTAAACGGGTTAAGAGCCCCTCTCAACTCGTGAGGCCCCGTTAGCGTGGATGGTTGCGCCCCCTGCCAGGGGGGGCCCCCGTGGTTCGCTGCTGGGCAAAGACCTGCGCCCCCAGACGGGCTACGCCCTCCAGGTCCTCCGTGGAGACATCGCGCAGGTAATGGTTGGCGAACACCAAGCCCGACTTCCAGAAACAGCCGGCCATGATGTCCGCCACTGACAAGTTGCTGTGCAGGGCCATAGTCGCCGATATGGCCCTGATCTCATGCGGGTTGGTCCGCGCCGGCGCCGGCAGTCCAGCCGCCTTGTAGGCGTCCACTACTGCCGACCTGAGATAAACTCCCAGCTGCCTCTTGTCCAACTCCTTTGAGCTTGTCTGGGAGTGAGGCAAGAAGAGCCTGCGCCTCCCCTGTCTCAGCGTGCGCGTCTTTTCCACGTAGATGCGCAGAGCGCGTACCGGACAGAGGAGGCGTTCCTGTTCGTCCGTGGGCTCGATAGCCGAGGAGATTGACGGCAGTGTGAACGTCCGTCCACGCTCGTCAGCGCCCTGGTTCTTACACAAGAACTCCGGTGCTAGACCCAAAGTCGCTGACCCTCCATCTCTCACCTCAAACCTGAGCAAATCAGCTTGCAGCGCGTGCAACTCTGATATTCTGGCCGCTGACCCCATTGCCACTAAGAAGCAAGTCTTAATGGTGAGACGCAGCAGCGTCGTGTCCGTCAGCGGCTCATAGTGCTCAGACTTGAGGTGATTCAAAACTATCGCCAGATCCCACTCTGGCGGTCTCAGTTTGTGGCGGCCATCCACGTTCCTGTACGTCCTAATGAGCTCCTTAAGGACCGAGGTGTTCAAGTCGGGGTCCTTTTTGCGAAGGACGGACAAAATGGCCGCGAGGTTCGTGTTGATGGAGGAAGCCTTAAGCTTCCTCACTGTGCGTAGGTGGACCAGGTAATCCGCGACCTGGGGCACCGTTACCGACCGCACATCGAACCCCTTCCCTTCGCAAAAGGTCATGAAAGCAGCCCATTGGAAATCGTACAGCTTGCGCGTGGATGACCGCTGTGAGGTCGCCACTGCGCTGGCTACCGCTTCCGAGAACCCTGCGCTCCTCATTCCGTCTTGGAGACAACCCATACGTGCAGATGTAGAACCTGAGGGTTCTCGTGCACCCGTCTGCTTGGGTTGCTCCTGAGAAGGTCCCACCTGGATGGCAGGGGAACCGGCTCCTGAGCGCAGAGTCTCCGGAGGGGGACATACCACGGCCTTGCCGGCCAGTTCGGTGCGACCAGGAGCAGACGCAGGCGTCTCGTCTCCTGGACTTTTGCCACCACTTGAGTCAGAATGGCGGGGGGGGGGAAAAGCGTAAGCGTCCATCCCCTCCCATCCTAACGCGAGCGCGTCTAATCCCCATGCCAGAGGGTCTGGCACTGGGGATACGTATACCGGCAGCTGGTGATTGAGCCGTGTCGCGAAGAGGTCGACATGCGGCCTGCCGAACTGGAGACAGATCGCCTCGAACACTCGAGGGTGCAACATCCACTCCGTGGAGGGAGGTTTGTCCGGGCGAGAAAGAGCGTCCGCAAGGACGTTCTTTGCTCCCGGGATGTGCACCGCTCTTATTGAGATGTTGAGTTCGTCTACCAGTCGAAACAGCTCCATCACCAGCTGTAACAACGATCCCGCCTTGGTCGATCCTTGCTTGTTGATCGACCAGGCTGCCGTCGAACTGTCTGACGTGAGGAGGAGGCACCTGATCAGGGTGAGAGGATGGCGGCCATCGCTGACTGGTGTCAGCTGACCCTACAGGAGGTGGATGAAGAGTGCAGTTTCTCCAAACAGGCACGTTTCGAGACCTTCTGTCAGGAGGAGGAGGTAGTGAGTCCGCGAAGCGTCCGCTTCCCTCCCCACCGCCTTCTCCTGACAGCAGCGAAGGACTTTGACACCCACGTGTCATCCGCGGCGCCGGGCCGTCTTGTTCCGCCTCTGGTGATCTCGGATCGTCAGAGGTCGGGGCTCCCGGTCGCCTCTTCTCCCATACCACTTTCTCCCCCCGTCTTGGATGACGATATCAGGCGTGTGGCAGCGCCAGGAGTCGGCCATTCAGTGTCTGACGGGCACCTGTCCCACCTGGACAAGGAGGCCAGAAGCATTCTGGGCATGGCGAACTCAGTCGCCCATGCTTGTCAGGCCATGGCCGCCTTCTCCAAGGAGGCGGGGATGGAGAAACGGGCACTGGTGACGAGTCACGAGGCGGTGACACGTCAGGGAGCAAGTCCCGAGACAGCGGGTCGCGGACTGACTTGTCCGAGCGGAGGGACCCCACGTCCGACGCCAGGGAGGACGGCAAGTCAAACTCCCCTGCGTCCTCGGAAATGATGAGGTCCGACCTCTCCGGCGACACGCGCCTGACTGCGGCGGCAGACGCACCCGGGGTGGGGCGCCTAGTAACCTTGCAGCGGCTCTGCGACTCGCTCTTCCGGATGGAAGAGCGGTAACGCCTGTGCTGCTCTGGGGAGAGATCCTCGCACTCCGCACACCGGTTATCCGCCGGGCAAGTGTTCCTGCACAGGCGACAGACGACATGAGGGTCGTAGCTCGCCGACTTGCGTGACCCGCACCGTCCGCAGTACGCCCGGTACGGGGTCGCTGAGTCGCAGCGAACGAAGTCCATCTCCTGTGAGGCGACAAGCGGCCCTAGCGCGCGAGTGTCAAGAAGACGGCAGGCGGCAGGCGGCAGGCGGCACGCGCCTATCCAATACCCCGTCAAGAAGACGGCAGGCGGCAGGCGGCAGGCGGCAAGCGCCCGTCCAGACGCCTAAGAAATCCCTCGCCTAGCAGACGGCAGGCGGCAGGCGGCAGGCGGCAAGCGCCCGTCCAGACGCCTCAGAGATCTATCGCCTAGCAGACGGCAGGCGGCAGGCGGTAGGCGGCAAGCGCCCGTCCACACGCCTAAGAGATCTGTCGCCTAGAAGACGGCAGGCGGCAGGCGGCAGGCGGCAAGCGCCCGTCCAGGCGCCTAAGCGAACTATCGCCTAGAAGACGGCAGGCGGCAGGCGCACACGACAACCGAAGCTGTCACGCAGAGGGGTAGAGCGACCGTCCAGACGCCTCCGAGATCTATCGCCTAGCAGACGGCAGGCGGCAGGCGGCAGGCGGCAAGCGCCCGTCCAGGCGCCTAGCGAACTATCGCCTAGAAGACGGCAGGCGGCAGGCGGCAGGCGCACACGACAACCGAAGCTGTCACGCAGAGGGGTAGAGCGACCGTCCACCCCCGGGCTGCACGGGCTGCACGAGCAAGTCAACCCGCGCTCCAACAAACCAGGTCAACACGGCTGTGTTAACTACAAACACCCCTGTCAGAGCACCGAATTCACTCACGAGGAATGAACACGACGAAAGACAGCGGGGATACTTAAATAAGGTAAGCAATAGAGTCAGAAACAACAAAACACGTTAATTATATAGCTCAATACAATCGGGAGAGATACAGAAACACGTCTGCACACTACCGACTCTGTAATGTGAATGATTCTAATTGGATGACAGGTCACGCCACACAGTGGACTAGTGACGGGCGGGTAACTCTGATTGATCTGCGTAATGATGTTTTCATTACTTCTGTGGGAATGAGTCGATTACATATTATATGGCTAACAAGGCTAAGGTCACTTGTCGGAGGTTAGTAACTAAATAATAGTAACCAGAAGGACAGGGTTATCGCCTTTTACGATCTAAGAACTAACAAACAATAAAATGAGAGTGTATTGCTTTATCTAAAAATCAAGTCTCTCTGTCAATTTCGCAGACACTTGGTAAGGTGTAAATACGACCGGACTTGTTATAACAGCACAATTAGTGTTATTGTCACTGCTAATTAAACTATAAATCGTCTTAGTTTTAACAATGTATAAATGACAAAAGGTTTTGTTTGATCTAATCAAGCTGTTGAAATCAAAATGAAAATACAGAAACAAAAACATAGTGACCTAATTAGGCAATAATCTACGAAATAGGTTAGACTTGGATTAGTCTTGAAATTTACGAATATAAGAAATAGCTTTTAGACTATAAATTGAATCAAATAAAACTGCAATAATGGTACATTACCCCCCTACACATCTAACTTCCACAGATATGATGACATTTTATACAGATTGATAATTAAAAGTTTCTTACTGAAGATCAATATCTTGTGATGAATTTATTACATGAATTCAATTCAACAGAACGTTACCAGCTCATATATTATTTTTAGGTGGATCCTTGGGTCGAGTTATGAATGTTCGATTTGAAGGCTTTTAAATAGGAAGAAATTGTTAACTTAATAAAATTATCAATCTCGGAAGAATGAACTTGTGAATACTTATGCAGAATATAACATAACAGGGTCTGGTTGTCGAAATTCATTAATTACCGAATTTTATAATTTACTGTTTTGAAAAGTATAGTTTCTTTTGCCCCTGAGTGTATGTTTGGGGGGGGGGGGGGTGGGGAGTTAAATTTCATAATATGCTTCGTAGCAAAAACTGCACTCCACCTTAGGCCTCGTGCTTTAAGTAACATAGTTCAGGTCATAGAATCATATTGTAGGTGTTACTTTAAAAGAACTTCTTTGCTTTGATAAACAATGTTTACTTATCAGGCCAATTAAAGGAGGTTTCCATTGTATTACTAGAATATTTCAAATAACATGTCAGTGACGTTCTTTTTAGGAACAGATGAATATTTAAAAAAGAAATGATAACTTTTTGTTTTCACTATATCAGTCCAGGAGAACATTTGAACTTTATTTGACCCTGTAAAGCAACCGTAGTACTAAAAATATCAATTTGATATCACATATTTGCAGAACTCTTTTTTCATTATATTTCTGTGAAATGATACATAAATATAACACGCGAACTATGAATCCTGATTGACCTATTGTGTATATGTATATGATAATTGTAGGGGTTTACGCCATACAACTAATTCTTCTTGATGTTTGCGTTTTTTTAAATTTTAAAATGTTTACAAAACAATCATCTGTTGTGATCATTACAGCCAAGTTATGTAGTTGCTTTCAAGAGCAGATCAGCTATAATAACAGAATCAGTTCATGCGATTTCATAATTTTATTCATAAAGATAAACATAGTTCGAAACATTTTTCCAAAGCATAAGTCAATATATAGAGATTATTAACTGAGTGTGTTTCCGTATCATTAATATCATATAATAGGAATAAAATTTGTATTAGGCGAGCCTTTGGCGAGCATAATACATATATTTTTATTCCTATTATATGATATTAATGATACGGAAACACACGAGGTTAATAATTTCTTTATCATATAATGTCATTTAGAAATAAACGGATTTAAACGAAAATATGATTCCTTCTAAAAATATGTTTGACCTAGATTTCGCGGAGTAATTGCTTTCACAATAAACCAAGGTGAAGGTCATATTGTCGGCGATGTATAGTTGTGAACAGTCTAGAAATATTCCTTCATGAATTTTTTTTTCACAGTGTTAGAAACGTCTTCTACAAACTATCGACATTTTCAGTCTGATTCCGAGTGCACGAATAAACATTGTATTTTTTTATAACACAAAATGTGTAAGAACCACTTGTCAACGTCGCTACGACAAGGGGAAGTAACTCTAACTGCATTTTGAAAAGCTGCATTGTCATTGTTGTTACGCCAGTTCAGTTACGGTATCCTTAGACCAAACGATGACTATTTGCGAAGGTGAGGTTGTTGCGTTTGTTACTCCACTACTAGATAATCTGTACTACCACTAGAATATGATTTGTTTTTGCTGATAAGTTGGTAACCGACACGGTCAAAGCCATATCTATGCCTATGTTATTCATGAAAATAGAAGCACATTTTTTTTTCGATATTGTTAGCTGCATATCGTTATATTTTTTAAACCAACGATGAAAACAACTTGAAAGGCTTGGAAAACCAAGTTATGATTTCTAAAATACGAATGCGTGATAAGTTTACCCTGACAGATTTTGTACGATATTTTATTCGATAGAAACACAAAACCTGAAAACTCCCGACGACGTTATCAATGGTTAGTGACCGTTTTAGGACTCGCATGACATGCATGGAGTTTTGAGAAAATAGTTCGTGTTTTGACCTAATTTGCATCTTTATCAGATTTTGAGGCAATCGGATACCAAGTTTATCAGATAGCTTTATTGCATCGATAACACCCTCCATTATATGATAAACTGAACTATACTGTAATAACTATCATAGTATTAACATGAATTTACAAAATACAGAAAATACAACTCAAACTATGTAAATATCAAAACATCAAAACAAATGTATCTTGTGTAAAATAGAAGTAATCATTCAAAATAATTAAACATTAAGAACTTGAAGCAACATATGTACAATGATAAGTAGGATAATTTATTTAAGAAATAGTGACTTGTCAGGTCTGACTTTTTAATCACAATATTGATTCAAGGAAAATACAACAATCAAGAAAGTACAAATTTCAAGTTTCGTCTGATTTGACTGGTTGGACACTTTCTGTCTTAGGGCGGCAAATAACCCTTCGTGTAAAAACTAATCACAATTTTGATTACAGATATGAAATATACATAATAAAGGAGATATGCCTAAAATCATTAATGCTTTCTTGGGATAAGACTGCACTCAAGAATTTGAAGACACAACTTTTGGACCGTAAATACCAGTAAAATATGCATATGAAAATATTACTCAAAGCAACTAAGCAAAACAGAAGTTGAGAAATCAAATACCCTCACTACCGAAATCATTTATTTTTCTATCACTATTATGTCAACATAGGGATACATTTCCGTGTCCTTTTTCCTAGTTTTCGTCTTTGAAACATCACTCATGTCACCGTGAAGTGATTGTTGTGAGTCATCAAAAAGGAAACTATTTTTGTTTCTTCCTTGTGGTTGAACGCTCTGTCTCGAAAGTTGACTTGGACGCACGTCTGAAGCCAACGATTTCTCGTTCTCTTCGCCGTCTATTGCTTTGCTCTCTTTATTCCATTCTTCTTTCCTAATTACATCTCCCGATGCTCCATCTTGAATCGCCACCTTCTCTTCATCATCATTTGACTGACAGCCTTCAAACGTCATGCTCATATTCTTTCCATCAGTGTTTGCTTGTCCTCCGAATGCTTCATCTTCATCTGCCAAATTGATATTTTCATCAGGATTTCTTGTCTGAAGATCTTCAAGGCCTGCCGCGTTCGCTTGGTCGTCACTAAAGACTCCTCGTTGGCCTCTGACTGTACCCTCTCTAGTCACCTTACCATCACTGTCTCCAGTATCATTTGGATAGAGACTTCTAGACGCCATCATCCTTACTTCAACTTGATCTCCCCACCCTTGAGTTCTTCTCATAGCTTCTTCCTTATCTGTCATCTTAGGGATCTTGTCGTCAACAATATTTAATTGGATATTCTGTTTTTGAAAACTTGTATGTACCTCATCTTCTTTTTCATTTGGTATTAAAGAAATTATCATGATTTCTTCATTCTTTATTTCATTATCTTCAATGAACTTAAGACATGCCTTTTCTCTAACTACATCAGTAATACCAGCATCTGCATTACATTTATTTTTCAGTTTGCATATTTTATTGACTTTGATATCCATGACATTCCTAGTTATGTCCCATTCATCCTCATCTCCGAATACAGCCTCCTTGTCCTCCTTGGGTCTTAAGCAAACAATGGTGCATGTATTCTTAGCCTTTCCATCTCCCTCGATACCGCCACACGCTTCTTCAGGCAATGCGCTTTGTGATCTGTTGCCATCACTGACACCAGACCGACCTTCCAGCCGGACACTGCAGTAACCAGACGCTGTTTCCAGGTTGTCAAATGACGAGTCAACGCTGAAGGGTTTGAAGGCAAACAAGTGGTTGTAGGTAGAGTCACTTGCATGACTGGATCCACAACTTCTTATATTGCTGAATGAACAAACAGGAGCATTCAGACCAGATTCAAACTGCACTGCCTCACCAATCGATGTCAACCCATTATGTACAATGCCCTGCATTCTGAAAATTAATAAGCAACTGATATATAAAACATAACAAAGCAATAATGAAACGTTAATGTACATTTTTTTAAATGTATTTGGTATTCAAAAGTGTGGTCAGAAATGTAATACAAGCAAAAAGTATGGGAGTTCAATAGCTATAGCAAGTGTGTCCTCCTCTAGGACTGAAGTATATTTGCACCTAATGGTCAAGTAAATATGTAGAAAGGGATCCCATCTGTCCCCCCTATAGAATGTCCCGTAGATGCTTAATTGGAGAACACAGAGAATGCTGGCCATTACTTGACGTTACAAAATCTAGTCCCTTTCGACCTGTACTGGATACAATTCAGCTCTCGGGCAGATATTTACCAAATCTTCTTCTAGGCGTTTTCTCTCCGCTGAGACTGCAACACTGTGCAAAACATCTTTTAAACCTTACCAATAAGCACAAGTTGTGTAGTTTGGATGATTGAACAACAGAGGTAGGTAATCCAGTGTATTGTCAATTTTTGTGTCCAAAATATATTAATGTTATCAACACTATAGCATTTACTTTCGCGACTTTAAGACAGCCGCACATCTCTGTGTATATGGTCAACAGATCTGATATCAATCAATAGCGGTCCCATTCTTTTCTTGTGTGGTTTTACAAAATTTATTTACAAAACGCTCGTTTCAAACTACTGACCGTTTCAAGCAGCAGATAAGGAAGACAGCCAGCACAATGACTATAAGCAGCACACCCCCTCCTATGATATACGTATTCCAGCTATTTCCATTTTCTGAAAAGAATGTCCATGTTTACTTTATATCCTTATAGATGTACCAATATATATACATGTATACTTCTCAAAAAACGCAGAGCCAATCTTTTTCCATGTGATATAATGACAACGAATCAAACGATTGAATCAGTATGTCATAGTATGTCTATGAAAAAATTTCTAACCTTTATCCAAGCTCGAATCCATTGATAATATTTCCAAGATGCAATAAAATCTCCCTTTTTATTAGAGTAAATAAAACACGAATTTGAATTAAAATAGGCACTTTTGCAGACACAATGAAAATGCCATTTATAGCTCATCTGGCCTCTAAACCTGCATGACATGGTGTCCGTCCATCCGTCCATCCGTCCGTCCATCCGTCCGTAAACTTTGTGGAATTTCGACTTCTTCTCCAGAACCATAACGCCTAGAAAGCTAAAACATTGTGTACAGACTCCTTGGCTAGTGAGGATTATAAATTGTAGCTTTGGGCGCCCTGTGACCCCTAATAAGGGCCACATATGCTACGCCCTAAAAACATATTTTCATCTTCTTCTCCAGAACCATGAGGCCTAGAAAACTGGAACTTTTTGTACAGACTCCTTGACTAGTGAAGATTATAAATTGTAGCTTTGGTGGCTCTGTGACCCCTAAAACAAAAGACCACAGGGGCCACACCCTTAAAACCTATTTTCATCTTCTTCTCCAAAAACATAAGGCCTAGAAAGCTGAAACTTTGTGTACAGACTCCTTGTCTAGTGAGGATGATGAATTGTAGCTTTATAATAATAATAAAGACAACAGGAACGTCCTTCAAATCTATTTTCATCTTCTCCTGAAGTATAAGGCCTAGAAAACTGAAACTTGTTGCCTATATACAGTGTTTAAAATATTGCCCGTCAGCCAGTCCTTGAACTGGCTACTTTTTGCCAGGACTGGTTACTTTTTGGTCATGACTGGTAACTTTTTGGTCAGGACTGGTAACTTTTCAATTTTTTTCGTAAATTTCCCAAAGGAATTGACCAATGAATTTTCAGGACAGGCTAGATTTCCAATCTATTTTATACACTGCTATATACTTAATGTTATGATGGGTGACCCTGTGAACTCTACAAAGGGGGAATCACATTGGCCACACTTTACATCATAGTTGATGATGAAGCCTGATAAGCTACAGAGCCAATGGCTCTATTTTAATTAAACCCTAATGGTTTGAGTGCCAACTGTCAAATGAGATTTTTTTAAAGTAAAACGCCATGCGTCGACTAACTACTCGTAATGTTAAACAGTATGATGCCGTCATTCATTTCGAGAGCGGAGCCAAAGATTGCACAGTATCTTCTGTGTTCTAGGTTGTTTTGGCATTGCTTTAAACAGCAATTGACAACACTTGATTGTCCTGTGTAAAGCTGATTTTGGATGAACACCCATTTGGCATAAGTCAGTTTATCTTGGTTACTAATATTATACCCCACTTCCGCTCTCGTTGCTATGGTTTCCTTTGTTCTAACTGTAGGTGTATTGACGGATACACCAACACTTTATAGCTAATCTACACCTCTTCGTTGGTAAATAAACGGACTTGTAAAATTTAGAATTTTAAATTTTGGAGAATTATAATCAAAGATGGTGGGAATCGAACCAGGGACCTCTATGTTGTTTAGTAGCGACTCTATCAACTGAGCTACTGATGCAAGCATTTTCTGTTGTTTTATGTATATATATATATTATATATATTAACCTATGTATATAATTACTAGTATGTACCAATTTTAATGACATGAAGTTAGTTTGTTGTTTTAAACCGCAATTTGAAGAGTATTATTAATATTCTATTGATCTAGTAAGGTCAAGAGCTGTATATTTAAAGAATAATTGATTGCTCTCTTTTGTCAAATATGACTCGACGGGAGCGGGGTATAAGTCAGATATACCCCCACTTCCCTCGGTGTATTGCTCAATAACCTCCTGTTTGAATCGTGGTTCCTCGGCTCCGCTGCGCTACGCCTCGGAGACCCACAGTTCAAACAGGAGGTTATTGAGCGATTCACCTCGGGAAGTATGGGTATATCTCTAACATGTAACATCCCCGAAGTGAGTGGGTGAGTTGGTGTAAAACATGTTTTAAACAATATTTCAGGTTTTAAACACAAAGATGTTGCCATCCAGAAGATAGTATATAGTTCAGGGAGATAGGGACATAAACCAAAACACTACGAGGTATTGAGGCAAGTGGTGGAACATGCTTGGAAGACTATCAGAACATTTCAAGACATTGAAACAAGATTTCTGTCCAGTCTAGTGACTGTCAAGAATAAAACGTACCTAATTGAGTTCACTCAATATACTGACTGCTAAGTGATTTACTGACACATGCCGTATGCGCTGCCAACACTCAATATTCAGTTGACAATTCCGGATCTACAAAGGCTTCCTTCTTTTGGGCAGCATGAGAAATGAAAAAATATACAAATATGTTTTCAGCTACCTGCACCTGGAAAGTAACTAGGTCATTCAACGTTTTTCTTGTTGTAATGTGTTACATAACCATAAGCATGAGCTATACTTTCACATTTTGAGTCGATAAAATGACTCTGTAGCTTATCAGGCGTCCTATCAATTTTGCTTTAGGTTGTAGCAATTCGGGTTTTCCCTTTATAGGGAAGACAGGTTCACAAAATGAATAAATAGAATCCTAATTTCAGTGCTCAAGGTTTAAGCTTCCTGAGCAAATGAGATAAACATTTCATTTTTAGGGCATATCTTCTGTGACCCTTATTAGGAGCCACAGGGACACCAAAACATTTTAATCAAAGTCACTAAGTACACAAGGTTTAAGCTTTCTGGCCATAAGGCTTCTGGAGAAGTCAACAAAGTTTAAATTATAATCCTTACCAGTCAATACGTCTGTACACAAGGTTTCAAATTTCTGATCCTTATGCTTCTAGAGAAGAAGTCAAAAATAGGTTTATCGCGGGCCACATGACCACCAAAGCTATCAACATAATACTCATTAGTCAAGGATTATGTTTCAGTTTTCTAGGCTTTATGCTCCTGACGAAGAAGTCGAAAGTGTACGAAGTTTCTTAAGGGATACATAGACAGACTGACGGATACCAAGCCATGCGATAAGCCCATCAGGCTTTTGATCATTACCTTTAATACTTTTGTGCCTGTCCTCTTACCTGCGGTGTTGACGCAGTTCCCATTTTCTTTGTGACAGCCTCCTTCAACACATCCCTCACAAATCTTGCTGCATCTAGGACCATAGAATCCAGTCTTACAGGCTGTACATGTGCCACCCAGGTCACACGACCCACCATCACACTGTGGTGGACAAGTGGATTTGATACAAGTTCCATTCTGGTCACACGATCCACCATTACAATGTTGTGGACAGATGAACTCACACTTGTCCCCATAGTAGCTCTCAACACAACCCTTGATACACTGTCCCTCTCTATCACAGCCTGCACACCTATCACTGCAATCAGACTGACAGTTCGGACCATACCGACGTTCTTTACACTCGACACATTCTCCTGACAGTTGATCACACCCAGAGACACAGTCAGAAGAACACTTAAATTCACATGTCTCGCCGATTGATCCAGGTTTACATCCATTAAAGCAGCTTCCGTTCCTGTAGCAGCCCCCAGAACATCCGTCACTGCACATAGACTTACATTTTGGTCCGAACCAACCATGTAGACAGTCTGTGCAGTTGCCCGACCTTTGGTCACAGAGACAGTTATCTTCACAGGGACTCTCACAAAAGTATCCAAACAGGCCTGGCTTACACCCCTCTAGACACTCCTGATTTCCAGTAGAAGAACATCTATCATTCCGACAGCCTGGTGTTTGACACTGTTGACCTGAAAGAGAATAACTGAAAATTAGTGATCATTCACTCATTCTGTTATGATTATCATTGAAAAAAAAAAGTCAGTTACCTGTATCTTCTTCGCATCTAGAGTTTCTGTACAGATATCCAACCACACATGCACAATGTCCATCTTGTTGTTGACAAATGTTTCTCCCACAGTGAGGGTCGCACGTCTTCGTACAGCTGTGTCCATAGTATCCAGCCAGGCAGCCCTCCGTACATTCCCCAGTATCCTGACAGGATTCAGGGCACTTCCTACAGTTGTTGCCAATGGAAAAGGTGTTGGTTTTCTTCCCTAAATAAAAAAGGAACTGACACTATATTCGTTCTGTTAAAATCGTGATTCAAGAGGAAAATAAATCAAATAGAAAAATACATAAAAAAAACTATGAATCACAAACCAAAGACTAGGGCAGTCAGACACAGCAGTGTAGCCTGTGACAGAATCATGGTGAAAGTGAGCGGAGAGCTGATATGAAACTGCACTGCAGTTTGGTTTCCCTTTTCACTTCCTATTTGACTCATCTGTTTTCGAAAGTTTGTCTCAACCTTGATTTATGACTAGAGTATATATTCATTTCTTTAACCATCTGTCTAATAAAGGTTATACATTTTTTGCTTTCTTATGTCTGCAATTAATTATCGCAATATTGTAGAGTGTTAATAACACACAATTATGCCTCGAATTCGCTAACACTAATATTAACTCAAATCATCAAGAATAGGCGAATATTCTTAATTTATAAGAGTAAGTATCACATTCTATCTTTGTTTCACACCCCTGACCAAGTCCTAAAGAGGATTTTGAGATCCTTATATATATGTAAAGTTTGTGTAGGGGTTATGATGCGTCTTAATACAATAGTAATAGCAATTGTTTTAGCATCAGTAGTAACACAATTTTAAAGGTTTCGTAAAGATTACTGTTGCAAATTGATTATATTATTCAAAGCATTCATACAATCTCCAATATCTAAAAACTGAAAATGGCAAGTTTTGCTGTGTGTGAATTGTAAACAGTAGTTTAGATAGGGTTTCAGTAGGGTTTGACTACAACAATGCATAGGCAATAGGTATTATATATCTCCAAGTTTGAGAAATTTAAAAACATTATGCAGTAAAGCTGGGCTGTGGATTTAAAAACCTTTTCAAAGTTTGAATACTATCGTACCCTCTTGAATCGGTTTATAAATCGAAATTTAATTGAAACAGTTGCCGTTAAAGTTTTTTATCAATTTCATTCGATCTTGAAGTTTAACTGATTTTTAATCGAATCAGGCAAATGTATGCTCTTACAAGACGAGAATGATAATGTCCCTTCTGCTTTGTCCAAAACATTGAATCGGAATACCATTTATCACACTTTAAGAAGTGAACTTATTCCAAAATGTGACTAGGATTATCCAAAATAGGACAAGATGCGTTCCTTATCTTGTTAAAGAGCACATTCTTAACACAGTCTTGTACCTTTTTTCTTCTAGTTCCGAAAGAAAGGCAGACACAAGTCGCCCCCTTAACATAATTGTATTGTGTTTAAATAATACAACATATGCCTTATTGAAACGTTTTTTTCATATCAGTTGTACTCTTGAACAAACTATATGTAAACATCGATTCTATTTCTTTTATTGTGAAGCTGGTTTGAAAACATTACACAGACTACGCCTCAATATCTGCATAAAATCTACAACACTCACAAAATATGTCAATTTCTAACACAAGACTAATACATTGAATTTTCGGTGATTGTTAGCAACATCCAGTTGCTTTCTCATTTGACTATTGTTTTCTCTCTTTGCTTTCGCTGCCACAAGGCTAAAACTGACAGTTCGATAACTGGCGTTTTGGGTTTTTCTTAGGAAGATGGTCAAAATATAGATGTATACCATTCAGAGCAATAATTCATTATTATGACAAAGAGATTCTTGTTACATCTCAGTTGTATTTTTGTTGTCTATAACTTCCTATATGTCTTCACATTCACCCTCTATCATCTTACTTTATCTTAGTTGTTCCTCATCCTTTTGCATCATTGCGCATTTTTAAGTCAAAACGTCATTCACAAAACTAACCTACAGCTGCGCTTTAAGTATCTATCTATCTGCAATGTATATTTCATTCAAAAAATATATGGATGCCTTTTAACATAGATCGAGAAATTCAAGTTATTCGAGTTATGTGCTTTATATACGGAATCCTGGTAGGAGCTGCCAAGTAAACCCGTGATGTGTTTATACTCCAATTTTTTACCTGCAAAAAACCCCAAACATTCCCCTATATATTCATCGTAACATTAAAATCGTGGAAAATGCCAATTAAAAAGAAAACAAAACGTAAAAGCTCATGTCAACAATGTTTAAGACAACTAATGGTTCATATATTGCTAGAATTAAGACATGTATTTAACCTTTGGACAAATTGAACGAAACTGCGAGAAAGCTGCAGATGTGGAAAAGGCGTGTCCCAGTCCTTTTTACATCCAAACTGTATCCAACTGTAGCCTAACACCAATATAGAATGTAGTCAAGTTAATAATTTAACATGTGTTGATTATGGATAGTTCGGCACATTTCCCTGTTCACACAATTGCCCAACAAAAGCAAATATCCGAAATTTGTTCCGTCATCACACAGACGTCTAAAGTTACTGTAACGTTTTATTTGGCTGGACTGTCAAAAAATATTATCCATTTTAGTTTCCTGAAGTTTCCTTCCCAGTAAGAATATTCCGACAAGTGTTGTAAATCTTGCTACCATCATGGCTGTCTCGTCGCTTTGTCAAGTCAAATCAGCTCACGTGCATACGTCACAGCAACATTGCTTGCTGATTGGATAATGCGATCTTCATGACAACAGTCGAACTCGTGAAACTAAAGGGGCCCTGACCAAACAATTTAAAACTATTTGCATCTTCTTTCCCAAAAGTAAAATACACAGAAAGCCTCCTTAGTTAATTTCTCTTATGGTGACCTTATATAACTCTAAAACCAAATGATTACATTTTGCATTAACTCCAATTTCATTGGAAACACTTCAACAAATACAAGATAAAAATGGTGACTTACGTACCACCGATGTACAATGTAATTTAGTTTTGCTATAACAACATACTTCCTTTATGAATTACAAATCTAAAAACAGAACTGTTGTGTCACGGACATGTGACGAGTATAAAGTAACATATGCTGAAATTGATACTAGATATATAACCCCAAGGTAACACAGTAACATTAATGTTTAAATCATTGTAAAAAATCAGTCATGCAGATATTTAAATTTCACAGTGATCAGTGACGATATATTACATCGTCATTGGTCGAGTGCCGGAACAACTTTCAGCCATGTGAACAAAAGGGGTAAAATTTCAGGTTTAAAGTCATCTAAATTACATATTTCGTATTACCCGTCATTGACATGGGTAAAGTTGATATGAACTTTACCCATTACGCTCGATGAAATAAACTTGGTATTTGGAAACTACATCAGATATCCTCTATAAACCTTATTACGTTGTTTCCTTTCCAATTCGGTTGCAAGCTCCTGTAATTTCTCAGTCAATTCTGCTTTTTTTTGTCAGGTTTTCTTTTTTGGCTGTTCTGCCTACTCCCGTTAGTGTCTGCCCAGTGTTCCACCTGTCTTGGAGGGAGATGCTACGATACCGGGCAGTGTATTGTTGGCTGTGTACCTGGGTACATGGACATATACTGTGACAAGGCCTGTCCATCCAACTGCCTTAACAAGGCCTGTCAAGTGAACACAGCATCTGCGACAATTTCCTGCACAGATGGATGTCGGGATGGTTTCTGCGGCACCAAGTGTACACGTCACTGCCCAGAAGGTTGTACGACGTGCGACAGACAGTGTGCTTCCTGCAACATGACTCTCTGTCCAGAACGACGGTATGGGAAGGGATGTGGAAGAGTCTGTAACCAAAACTATGAGGAATGTGACCGAGAAACTGGGCAGTGTATCAAATGCAGACAAGAATACTACGGCGATTTCTGTGACAAGAACTGTCCAAACTGTTTCACCAGAGGACAAAACTTGTTGTACAAATGTATGTCCGGTTGTAAGGTGTGCAGAGAACAAGGTAAATTGAATGTAAATTGTCATATTCAGGGATTAGAAAGGTATAAAGCTCTTAAACTTGTTTAATTATAGTCGACTCTTGTTGATCAATTCAAATTAACTGATGTTTGTTGTTAAAGAAGAGAACGAATGAAGGATCAATTCTTGATAAGTTAATTATTCAATTTCGAAAATAGTGATGGTGATCTACTTATCCAGATCCTTGTCCCGATGGCTTGTTTGGAGACAACTGCGACTTGAAGTGTCCTGAAAACTGTGGCAAGTCAGCGGAAACAGGGCGACAACCATGCAACAGAGGAACAAGTGAATGTTCTATTGGGTGTGTGTCTGGATATCACGGACTGACCTGTAACTACACGTGTATCCAATTCTGTGTAGGCAGGATCTGTAACCAACACGACGGGGTCTGTACATCCGGATGCATCAGTGGCTACACTCAGCAGTTAGAGTCTTGTGAGAAGCTGGAAGAAAAAGACTATTCAGGTAGGAATTGGCCATTTCATGCATTTTTAATTGACATATTTACACGCTATCCAAAAAATATATTGTATACTGGACACATTTAGTTAGCGATATTTTTATGCTTAAAACAAATATTGGTAATCAATGAAGCAGAACAAGTATTTGCATAATTTCAAAATTCTTCTATAAAATCCCTTGTCATTATTGTTCAATATAATAAATGTAAGCTACTTATTGTAAAAGGCACGCCGCTAATGGCTGAAATATTGCCCAAAAATGGGGTTAAACAAAAACTCACTCACTCACTTAGTGTAAAAGAGTCCTGGTTGCCACAATCTTTCTGGTTTTATTTATTGATACTAGATCTGGTTGATTATTATTTCAAGTATATCATTTCGAAAGAGTAGAAAGTGTATTATGAAATCGTCGAACTCATTTTAGTCAGCACAGCCAAATATCCCTGGGTCAACTCACGTCTCTGATCTATAGTTGAACAGCGATGCGAAACAGCGTCATAGGTGGCGCTGCGGAATTTCCGTCCTTGCTGATAGCTCCGTATTTCGCTGGTGCCGTCAAAAGGCCTTGGTATGCAGTGACGTATTTTGTTTTTGGTGCCGAATTTTGTGCATAATGATTATGTTAAGATGTAATTTCAAGTTAAATAGCGACCTAAATATATCTCCGAAATAGTTGTGATAAATTAAAGTAATTGAACAATGTAATGATTAATATGATAATCGTAAATCGCGGGCACGAATATTCCGAACCCGGAAGTTAAATCAGTTTGCCGTCGATCTTGTTTTGAAAACAACGACGTTCATTGTTTTGTCACGTTATAATTATTAATAATTTAAAATTATAGACATTATTCCTTGTTAAATATTAGCATGACAATAATCAACCCTGGAAATAGAAAGGCCATAAAAGCCCGAGATACATGTAGCTCCAGTGTCCAAGCTGGTGAAATTTCAAAAAATAAATTATTTCCTTAGTTTCTGTGATTACATGTTGTCACGTATTGCATGATCAAATGAAAGCTCAGACATGTCAAGTAGGCCTAGTAAAAAGTCTTTCGGAAAATATACTGCTTATAATTTTAAAAATTATACGTGCTGTCCATATGTGAATGAAGCTTAGGACATTCAGGGACAGAGAAACATTTCAGGCTTTGTAATCTTGTGAATATAAAATGGGTCATGGTCCTTAAATCAATAATAAACTTGAAATGTTAATGGGAAATTTTTCATCCAATGTGAAAAATGGCTCATGGGAGGGTGTCAAGTATAATTTTCCCTGCGAGTAGACTATATTTAAAACAAATTAATATTGTATGTAAATCACTGACGATTCATCAAAATATTATTTTGTTAATCTTCCATACAATTTACTGTTTCACATCTTTGACGTTAAAGGGGCAGTAGCACGTTTTTTGATAATTTTATATTTTAAAAATTGCACTTATAATGGTAAGTAAATGCCTAATGTATTATATTGACAGTGTCAACAATCACATTACACAAGCCAATCAACCATAATCAGAGGACAAAGTATGAGGATTTACATAAAATACATTGGCGGCCATTTTTGTGTGAACACCTTTAAATCATTTTTGTAAGGAAAAGGAATCGCATGGCAGAATCTTAGGTTATATATTTGAATTATTACTGCTCCATTTAGTTTAAATACATTGTCTTTCATTTGGAACCATTTATTTTAATTTTCCTGACATCACCTTATATTCCCCCTAAAAACGTGCTACTGCCCCTTTAAACTCCTACCTATTCTTATGTATGGTACTGAAATAGGGGATTTCATTCCTCTCCCTGTATTTCAAGGGTTCATGATAATTTCTGTAAGCTTATCCTACATCTTGGTCGATCGACGCCTAATATAGTCGCTAGAGGTGAGCTTGGACGCCATTCACTACGGGTAAATCAGTTTGTTAAGATCATTAAATTTTGGACAAGGTTGTTATACCATGAAGATAACGTAATTTTAAGGAAATCGTATGATTACCAATATTCCCTTGCTGAAAGTGGACGTAGTTGTTGGGCTTTAAAGGTTAAAAATCTTCTATTTAGATATGGTTTCGGTTACACGTGGATTAATCAAGATGTTGGTTGTATTAAATCCTTTGTATCGTTGTTCAAAGAAAGATGCATATCCATCGATCACCAGGAGTGGTCAGAAAACTTTCGTACTTATCATAAATTGGAACTTTATACTAACCTCCAAATTTCTGTCACATTTGAAACTTATTTGTCAATAATAACAGTACCAGCCTATCGTATTGCTTTATGTAGATTCAAACCATTGTCTTCTACTTGAACAAGGTCGTAAGCTTAATTTACCAAGACACGAGCGGTTATGTCCTTTTTGCATTACTACTTGTGTGGAGTCTGAATATCACTTCCTGTCCTTTTTATCAAAGTTTGAGGAAATCCATTCTTCCAGCATATTATGTAGATCATCCTTCATTTGTAAAAATCATCCAACTCTTAACTTCTAAGAATGAGGATGTAATTAAACGTCTAGCCAAATATGTTTTTTGGGAATGAAGAAACGGAATAAATTTTTAAAGACTTCTCTAGAATAAGATTTGATAGAATTTGTAATTCGACCATTGTATATTGAGTATTTCTCCATTTCATGTGGCGGTACATATCATTTTTATCATGCTTTATGCTTCATAACGCATTCCTCAAAATATCAATGACTTGAATTACTTTAAAAAAACATGACAATATAAGCTTGACTTGGATACATACCTGTTGTAAGTCAAGGGCTGTACTTAAACCCGTGAACACTGATATGAAATCAAGATTTTCTACTGAGGTTTGAAAACATGTGAATGTATATGACCAGTAGGTTTGTTTCCTGTCATATAATTCAAATAAATATCCTCACGGTTCTGAAAACGTTGATTCTAACTAAGTGTTCCTATAGGCCTGACGACTAGAATGTCAATTAGTGCAAGTCAACAAACTTGACTGAGTAATGGAAGATATGCTGTCATAAACAATTTGCCTAATGTTGCATTATTGAATTTATTTCCTCTCATTCTCACTTGTTTACATAATCTTTTATCAAACCTATAATTGCATTTTTATTTTTAGAAGAACATACACAAGAATTGTCAGTTTTCCCTTTCGCAAAATAGGGAAACAAATGTTTTGTGGAATACTATATATCATAACTACAATTAAATCAAAATTGTCTGATTGTGAAAATTGTTTCAAAGATAACATAAATCAATTATGCCTGCCCAATCTAATATATTATGTCAACTTTTCAGTTGTAGATTTAAAGCTGTAGAGATTTATGATTTTAAAAAGCAAAAATTCACTCATTTGTTTTGGCAGCAACTGATCATGATTACCAGGATATTGAGCAATACAACATGAGATCATATAAATTTAAAGCAAAGTACCTCCTCTTATTAATCAATCATTTGTTTAAACAACCAGCGAATCCAAACTAAAGGTGGGAAACCCAGTTTTGCACTTATTCGATCTGAAGTAGGCAGGGGTCAACCTTTTTTTTCAGACTTTCGTTGAAAATGATGTGTTCGCAAAAGTTTCCTTACTAAATACTAAAATGTGCTACTTTAGTGCCAGGTTTGAGCAGCCGGAGTTCCGAATCTGCCATGAGTAACACAAAAGGCCAAAGGTTAAATTACGTCTTCTGTCAGCAGGTTCACATTTCGTCTGCATCGAAGCTTTTCCATTAATGGGAATGTGTGGACACAAGTCTTACTTGCCATATTGACACATATTTCACTGGTTATAAGGTGTTACTTTCACAATTGGAATGAAAAACATTCATTATGGACAGTTATTAAACTTTTTCGTCACGTGACTAAGTTCCAGCGGAAACGTCACGTGATTATGATATTTTTGCATGAATATTGCTCAAAATTTTAAACTTGAAAGTGTGAGTTTCAACTACGTATTTGCCAACTTAAATGAAAATGTAAATATGAGATCGTTGTCGAAATACAGTTTTAAAATTGCAAAGTTTCTTTTGGAATTCAGTGTATATATCATGATAATGTGCAATAGAATAGAATGGAATTTAAATTTCAAACAAATTTCAGAAAAAAACACCCAACACATTATCTTTGACTCATATTCATATTGAGTCTTCAACATTGAAATTATTAATTTGGTGAAGAATGATATACATGTATATGCCATGTATATAAAAAGGTGTAAACATTCAAATAAAACTCAGAGCATTCAAGGTTTATGCTTCGTTAAAAAAATCTAAAACGTTTTTCATTGTTTCCAAAAGCACATTGTCATAGAATAATACAATATTTCAACATATGTAACTTCATGGCTATATAATCCAACACTGCAAATGAGTATTCAGGTTGTGTTACAATTATTAATTATTTGGTATGTAAAAGATTACCACTTTTTCCCATGTGTGTTCAGTTTACTGGTTGAAGTTGCAATAAATGTTTCTAGTGGAAATTTTCTTTCAAATTATATTGATATCTTTCAGGACTTGGAAGCCGCTGTTACATTTTATAAAAATGGATTTATATTTTTGCTGCAGATACTATTAAATGACTAATAGTTTGTTATTATAGAGAGTTCTAAACCACATTTTCTTATGTTATTTGTATCTTATATATGGTTACTAATCCACAGTTCAATGTTTTTCCGGAATTATTGCATTTCCCTGCAATTCCAATTAACACGAAAATACCTCCATTCACCTTATTGAAAAGATGGCAACATAAATTGTCAACAAGGTTTATTTCAAATAGATAAGATAAGTACATGTATGTAAAAATAGAGAAATTTCTTTTATTCATAATAGCATATTTCCATGATTTTGGTATTCATTCAAAACCTGCAAGGACAAGTGCTGAATAAATTGACCTAGGAACAAAAATATTTAACTAGCTATGAAATTTACTGTTCAGCATCTGAATTGATGGTTTAATCCATGGTTTTGTTTATGTGGCCACATAGGAAATAATAATCTAGCAAATAAAGTGCCTTTTGAGTCATGAGCAAGGTTGTGTCATAATGAAATACAAAAGGAACACAGAGGAATTTAACCTTACATTTCAAGTACACACAAAAACTACTAATATCAGTTATCATATCCTGAGATTTAAAAAAAAGAAGTAAATAACCCCATGAAATAATTTTGTGTTTATTGAAATAAACAAAAACAAATTGAAGGAATTGTATTTGCAAAAGAAAATGAAACATTTGTTAGTGTCATATTATTCTTTATTGAAGATAAACATTCACTTTGACAAAAAAGGATTTGAGGATAAACAGATTTAATTCGACTTGTCAATTTGGATTTGATATTTAACTATTTTGATTTGCTAGTAAAAATGATAATTTCAACGCAAGAAATTGTTATCATTTGGCTATAAAAAAGTTATAATCCTGTTAGAATAAAATACTATAAATGGCCATAAATAAAATACCAACATATATATACTTTAAATAGATACCTTCTCACTTTGTTAAGATTAATAGAAGTAATTAAGATCAAAATCAATTGAAAATAATTTATAAATTTGAGAGACCGGTATTTCTAATATTTTTAATATTTAGAAAATTTTATTATTTTAGAAGTAAGGGAATTAATATTTTAGATTTTTTCACCAATGATTCGTATGAAAAATTGATTTCAATTATTAAATTGTATTTTCTGTCCATAATATCTGATAAAAATAGATTAGATCACATAATTTTGAAACCGCACCACAACAATGTGTTATTATTATGATACTTGCTATTTTCAACAGTCAATAGAGAATTTCGAAATATAAAAATCCTCGAAATTTGAATGAAGTTGTCATATTAAAAAAGAGATCACATTTATTACTATATGTAAAAGCCTACCACGGCTTCTGGTTTTTGGATATTTTACGACCGCCTCAGTTATTTCAAGTCCTTGGTCATATCAATGTTTATGACTAGTTGGCGGTTTATAAAATAGATAACACATAGTCCGTGGGCAAATACCACGGGCAAACATCCATTATTATTGATAATGCCCACGGACTATGTGTTATCCATAACGTATCCCTCCTAGATCAATGTTATTCTTGAATTTTAGACCGACAAAAGTTCGCTCGCCATGCTGTTTGATTACGTTAGCGACAATTCCGGGACGGAAATTTTGACGCGTCACCTAGCGGATTAGTACATCGGGGTTCCCTATTCGTGTTGGATTATATATAAAGATAGAGGTTGAAAATAGCTGTTGAAATAGATAGAGTATATAGTACACGACATATTGATTAGACCAATAGGACTAATTCATCTTTAAAATCACAATGGAAACATATGACTGTTCCCGGACGAGCTGTTAACGATTGAATATTTCTTTTCATATCCTCTCTGTGAGGTTTTTGTGAACGATTCAAAACAAATAACAGGTTCTTAGAAGCCTAAAAC